>JAQGBS010002677.1:0-12712 GCA_034698545.1 Acrobeloides obliquus | reverse complement strand
TTTGCCAATTTTTTTGCGAAACTTATTCTTAGGCTATTCTAAGCACTTCTGTGCAAAAATTTTCAAAAAATACCGTCGCGCCGAGTTGTCGGCCAAAATGGGTTAATAAATAAACAAAATAAATTTATTGGCATTTAATAAGCTTAAAAAATTATAAAAAATGAGTTAAATTTTTTTAAATATCCTGCGGTGCAGAAAAAATCACGCGAAGACAGGAGCGTGATTTTTTATCAATTTTTGGAAAATTTCAAAAAAATCACCTTAGTCCCCCTTTTTTTCAAAAATTTTTGAAAAAAACTGAAGGGGGGACCAAGGTAAATTTTTTAAAATCCATTCCCGTCCCAAAAACCCCGGGAATCGATCTCGTCCCGGATCCTGAAAATTCTGCCATAGCCCTCCCGAAAAATCCCGTCTCGGCCAAGAAATCAACCCCGAACCCGGGATCGAACACTAATTTAGATAGCAAAAAAACATTTCTATAAAGTTTATCCAAATAATTAATCTTTTGACAAAAAAAGTTCAATTTATTTTTAAATATTTTCTTGATTAGAAATTTGTCCGGCCTCTGGAAACGTTATAATCTTCTTGTCTTTGAAAACGTCATAGCCTCTTTTAGAAACATCATAGACTTCTTGTATTAAGCGACACCTTTTCTATGACAAATTATTCTCTCTATTCCCTAGAATGTAATAATAATCGATTGATTATATACACATAGGATATACTACATATTTGTCCTTCATTTTTACGTTTGCACTTTTTATTTAATTGTCATAAAAAATTTTTGAAGACTGAATTTTTTTGAAACAATAAATAAAAGTTTTATTTAACTTTTTAATTAATCATTTGAACTTTGGATTATACATGCTTTCTATAAAAAATTGTGTACTTATTTAAAACATTAGTACCAGATACAAAGACGTAGACAAGATTTTGAAACAGAAAGGGGGAGGGTTGAATTTTCAAAATTCAAAAAAAATTAAGAGGACTCTTACCTTTAGGGTTCTCTTTTATGCAACAGCGTTGGAAGGGGACTACCCCCTTCCCTCCTGTGCTATGCAATTTTTTCCAGGAGTTTTTTCAAAAAAAACTATCAGCAATTTTGTTTAAAAACAACAGGATAAGGGGAGAGGCTACCCCCCATCCTATTTATTACAATTAAATTTGTAATTTTCTTTTTGTAATTTTTAAAATAATTTTTTTAATTAATGTATTTAAATTTGTAATTTTTTGTAAAGTAATAGCGCGCTAGGCGCGTCTAAGCCTAAATTGGGCGCGCTTCTTGCGCCATATTACAATAAGCCTCCATATGGAACGCCCGGTAATGTAATTTTTTATTTTTGAAATTCGTATATTTTTCAATTTTTAGGGGGTAATCCCCTAATTTTTTAATTTTCTCTAAAATGTTATTAAAAAATAATATCGCTATCGTGTCCCCCATTTCGAAAAACTCCCGACTACAAAAAATCAGCCGATTTGGAAAACTTTTGAAAATTCGATTTTTTCCCCTATGTCCCCCAAGCACACGTGTACAAACATTCCCTCCCGAAAAGTTTGACTTTCTGCAGGCGAGAAAAACATAATAGAACCCAAGGTGATTTTTTTATTTTTTCAAAAAATTCCAAAAATCATCTTGGCCCCCCTTGTGTTTTTTTCGACAATTTTTTTCAAAAATGAGGCAAAAGTAAAATGACGCACCCGAGAATTGAACCCTCGACCTTCTGGCAGCTAGCCGGACGCTCATGGTGTAGTGGTTAGCGCGTCCTGCTAGCAGCCAGAATGTTGAGGGTTCGATTCCTGGGTGCGTCTTTTGTTTTGTCTCTTTTTTGACTATCAACTTCAAAGTCAAATATCTCGCTACTGTTAAATAATTTTTATATACGGTTTTTTGCATTTGTTAGAGGAACTAAAGTTCTGTATTTTCATAAACAAATTAAATTTCTAACATTTTGTTAAGGTGAAAAAAATCGACTTTGAAAACTTCAAAGTAATTTTTGACAATCTTAGGATCAACGAATTTCGACAATTTTTATCAACATTTATTCGGCTATTGTTCAGCTACAATTTTAAAAAAACTGCATAGAAATTCGTTAGAGGGGGTGCGAGAACGACTAAAAACATTGGTGTTGCAGACCAAAATGATCGCTCTGTACGTGAAAAAAATATTTTTGGTTGTTTTTGAAAAAAGTGGAATAAGTTGATTTAAATTTTTTTCGTGTCAATAAACGATTTATTATTGATAATTAGACAACGAAAATTTCGTACGAAAAATAATTATACAGAACAATTGTACGAAGAGTTTGTACGAACCACAATTGTACAAAGAGTTATACTATTATATTATATTTATAAGGCACCCCGAAATTTTGGCCGCTTTCGTTTAATGGGAATAACTTCAAGTAACCACTATATTATGAACACAAACGGTGCTCGATTCCAGTTTATAAATCATTATATTTATTTTTAGCATATAACTTTTGAAACCACCCTTATTTTGCTTATTTAACCTTTAATGAAATATCAAGAATTGGCTAAAAATAATGCATCAATGTTTGACATCACCGTAAATTAGTCAAAAAAATAGTTATTCTCTAGTCATATTATCCCTTTAAATAGACGAATGGATAAAAAAATTGATTCCATGTCAGATCAAAATATTCCGATTTTATTAGAAGTTCAAAAAGATACAAAAATAGAGAAACCTTCTTATTTAACTATTCATAGTTGTAAAATTAGACCGAAATGTTGTTTAGTATGTGGAACGGAGACAAGTTGCTACCATTATGGTATGTTTTATCACACATGCCCAAGCAGGGGGTGGTCTAGATTTTTGGATACGTCAAGAAAGGCTTGCAAAATAGTGTTTGACAACTTTGCAAACACCATTTTTATTCGATTTTTCAAAAGTCGGTGAGGAATTTTTGGATGCGGTTTTTTGCAAAAATGTAATTCTATTCAATTTTTATATTCCCAACGATTTCTCACTTTTTACTAATACTATAAACAGTATGCAACATTTATAAATTTTTTGGCCATTTTTTGATTATTTAAGCAGGCCCATGTCGAAACAATCAAATTTATTTACCTTAAAGAAGAGGACCCATTTGGGAGTCATTCTCCGAAAAAAATTTTTTGCCAAAACAGCCCATATAGGGGTAAAATCATGCGAGAAATCGATTGCACATATCGCCGAAGCGTGAAAAAGCTTCCCTGACCCTGATTCAGGAAAGCAAAAAATTTTTAATTTTTACTTTGTGCAAAAAAATTTGGATCCAAGCGGGATTCGAACCAGTGACCTTTGTGACCAATAAGCCGCTGCGTTTTTTTCAACGTTTTTCAAACCAAATATTAGTAAAAAAGATCGAAAAAATCTATGCTTTCTCTGAATCAGGATCAGAGGAGCTTTTTCACGCTTCGGCGATGCACGCAATCGATTTCTCGCATTTTACCCCTAAAAATGATCTTTTTAGAAAAATTTTTTTCTTGTATTAAGCCAAGATTGTCATCCCCCTTTAAATTTTTGAAAAAGTTCGAAATTTTTTATTGTCATTCAATTTTTTTCACAGACAATATTGTAAAAGTAAAATTTTAGATATTGCTAGTTGTCATGGATGTAAAACATTCTTTAGACGTTCATTGATAGCAATTATTTGTAAAAAGATGAAAATAGATAACATTTGTAATTTAAATGGTCAATGCAATATCAAACAAGGTATACTAGATAGCAGTAGTGGGGTGCCTACTGGACTACGAGGGGATCTAGCCCTCCTTAAATCCAAAAATGAAAAAATTTCCTTAAGGATCCCCCTTATGTTTTTGACTAAAATAATTTTGAAATTTTTTTCAAAAATCAAATTGCGATTTTTACGGAAAATGGTCAAAATTTACTTTTTTTTCAACGAAATCTCAATTTACCGAGCATTTTCAGAAAAATATAAGCAGGAAGGTTCAGCCCCTGACATTCGAGTTGCGCTCCGATTTGCTAGATATTAATTTAGTAAAGATATTATATTTAGGCTCCCGCTGCCGAGCATGTCGTTTCAATGCCTGTCTTTTGGCCGGAATGAATCCCGCAGCGTTGAAGTTTCCGAAAAGTGTCAATCTTAAACAAATAATAACCGATATAGAAAATAGGAGGAAAGATCTACATGAAAGCCAAGAAGTGTGTACCATATTTTCTAAGGTAATAAATAGATAATAGTCACTGGAGTGTAATACTGGGTCAAAATCGTCTTTTCGAAACCGAAATTTCGATCCATACAAATTATCGAAATCCAAATTCGAAATCGAAATATTTCAAAAATTTCATCATTTTTGCTAGAGCTGGGCGAACCAATGAAACGGAACTACAGCCCTGGTTCGAACCAACTTTTATATTTATCGATTCATTTCTCGGTTCGGTTCAAACCAATTTTGGAAACTTGTCAGTTCGGTTCGTCCAGCTCTAATTTTTGCATCAAAACTAGAAATTCTAAATTAATTACGAAATCAAAATTGGTCGAAATCCTAAATAGAAAATTCAATTTCGATCTAGCACTATAAGGCAAAGGTAGGTCATGAAAGCTATTTTTCGCATTTCGTATAGTTGAGCTTGATATAGTTGAGCTCACCTCTGATAAGGTGGGAACATCTTTAAATTCGATTATGGTATGGGATGCAAAGACGTTGGCTCATCCCACCATCCGTCCCCCAAAACCTAACAAAGTGCAGAAAATATTTAAGGGAGACATTTTTTTAACAAAAATTTTAGGTACAGCCAAAATTTATAGAATTATCTTTTTGCAAAGATATTGACGATTTATTATATCTCGAGTTAAAAGTCAAGAATCTTCGTGAGTCTACTTATAATCCAGCTTGGCGATATACAGAATTTTGTGAAATTTTAAACGCACAAAGCATTTTATCAGATGCGGATAAATATAGTGTGAGCAAAATATTGAATTATTTATTCAATAAAAAATTTTAGAAACCTCCCAATTGGCCATTGGATAGTGAGGAGTTGACATTAAAATTTGCAGATGTAAATTCGATCAACAAATTTATGCAGGAAGATCAAGATAGCCCAACAAAAAGACATTGGCTTACCATAGATTTTATATTATCATTGGAAATGGCCAAAATTTTACCGATTTATCAAAATATTAACGAGAATGATAAGGTATTTAATAAAAATTAATTGTACGAAAAAAGTTCGAAAAAATTGAAACACAAAATTTTATACATTGTGATTACGTAATCATTGACCTGATCCCCCCCCCCCTTCTCCCGTAATCATTTGGCTACCCCCCCCCTACTTGATTATGTAATATCTGGACGATCCCAATGATCAAGGTTTCTCCGATTTCACCCAAATATACACCAATTTTTTACCCATGAAAGGTGTACTAAACGCCCGCAAAAGATTTTTCGACCGATACTCCTATATGGAGATAGGACTCAAAAAGTGATTTTTTGGGTCCAAATTTAAGTTCAAAGATACCCTATTAACTTTTTACAGGCAAAAGCTTTTTCGATAAATCTTTTTACATCATTTAGAAGATGAAAAAACGCATATTCAAACAAAAATCATACTCCTTCTTTATTAGGAAAAATTTTCATTTTTCTAGCGAATGGTGGAGGGGATTGCCTCTCCTTGCTACGTGCATGGTACTTGAAAAAATTTGAATAAAAAAATCTTCAGATTATATTACTAAAACAAGTTGGATTCGTGAATGCAGTTCTAACGCAAAGTTTTTACTCTTTTCAAAATAATTCCAATACATTACTCTTACCCGACGGATTTATGCCATTGAAGATTTTATTTAATGTAATTAAAGAGTGGCAAATTCAGTATTTTTCTCTCCTAGTTATGATGACAATTTAAATTCTTTTTAGACAGCCAAGTAAATTATATATAGACACTTTTCATCGAAGCATTGAAACACTACATCGAATTGGAATAAACCCTACCGAGTACGTGCTGTTGAAAGCCGTTATATTTTGTTATCCAGCCATACAAGGCCTGTCTAAAGAAGCTCAAAGACTGTTGCTTAAACAACAAGAAATTTATGCTCGAATTCTATTGAGGCATCTTCAAACAAGACATGGGAATATAGCAGGAGCTAAAAAGTACAGTGATGTAATTGCGCTAATCGGGACGTTTTTCTACTTTGCTGAATGCCATAAACAATTTCATATACTACCAAGCATTGAAATTGGACAAAAAGAATTGCTTCATATTGAAAAACTTCGAGGACCTTACATTAAAAGTCTTCCACCAATTTTTGAAAAAATTTTGCTTTAATATTAGAGTTTCTACAAAATGTCCAACAAATTGATTATGTCTGGTAACATTCATGACAAATTTTGTTGTATCCATTTCAAATGGATACAACACAATTGGCCTCAACATCATTAAAAAATGCACGACTTGTTAGAAGATCATGAAGACACAAAATGGATATCCTTTACCTTTTACTTAAAATGAATAGCACTGTTTTTTTACTTAAAATGATTTTTTTCAATAGAAATAGTCAAAGTTTACTATTTTTGAACAAAATCGCAATTTTCTGAGCATGTTAAGTTGAAAAACGGCCATATTCCAAAAAATTTCTCTCCTAGGGGTCATCCTGATATTACGTAATCAAGTGGGGGGGGGGAGGGGGTAGCCAAATGATTACGGTTGATTACGGGTGAGAGGGATCAGGTCAATGATTACGTAATCACAATGTATAAAATTTTTTGTTTCAATTTTTTCCAATTTTTTGATTTTGATGCTATTAATAAATTTAGACGTTCCTATAACATAATATGCACAAGTGGTCAAAATTGATTTCAGTGTGAAGTAGTTAGAATTTTTTAAACATGCTGACACATCTTCTTATATAAGACATATAACGTCTGTGCGTACTAACTTTTGCAGATTAAGTTTAAACCTTGTACACCTTTAATTAAAATTGCATGGAACGAGGAGAGGAGACGAATGACACCAAAATCATCAAAATTGGGGAAACAATTTTTCACTTTTTACCTCTTGAGGGACCAAGGGATAAAAAGTGAATTACGAAAGTTTTTGATTACGAAAAATTATGAGTTAAGAAATTAAGTAAAAATTTTGACTAACAAAGACCAGGCTAGAGAGAGAGCCTGGTCTTTGTTAGTCAGTCTCATGTGTACCCAATAAATAGTTGCTATACTTATTTCCCTCCCACACTAAATACAACATCTATAGCACCATATATACAACTTCCTATTGAGTCATAGTATTTTTGGTCTAGAATCTTTATAAAAAGTCCAATCATTTTAAAAAACGTTTCTCTTAATCTGAAACAAATTTGGGCTAGACTTTTTTGAAATTCTTTTAAGAAAATGAGATTTAAAGATGCTAGTTTTTATGCCTAAAATGATCTAAAAATGAAAAATTCCATAATGCAAAGAAAAATGGATTTTTTTATAGATTAAGTCTTAAAATTGTGTCTAGTTTAGTTTCTAAGCTTTAAAAAATTAAATTTCGCGAGATAATTTTTAGTCGAACATGCCTCTAAAGCCGGCGGGCAAACTCATATAGCCGGTGCTGCCGTCAAGCTGTAAGCCGTTCTTGGTCTTCCCCCTTCGCGTTGCCCACAAAATTGCCGTTATTTTCGTTGCCGCTAGTATCACTGCAACGGAGCCATTGAGATTTCAACAAAAATGCATTTAAACATGGCCAAAATTTGTCGAATTAGCATCCATGGCTCAATTGGTGGATCCGTTGACTTTGTCCCGTTGAGCCGGGTTCGAATCCCATATGAGTGAATATTTTTTGCACTACATTATAATGATTTTTTTCGCAACTTTCCACCTCAATATATCCTGATAGGAAGATTAATGTATAAAATTATGTACATATTTTCAATATACTATTTTTCCCTATTTTTTGAGCTAGGTCTCGTGAAAATCCGAGCGTGTCAGAACCAGAGTCCGGAATGGGGTCCTGGTTCGGAAGTTGGAAAATTTAGGGGCCCCAGGGACCATTGGTTAAAATAAAAAAATCTAAATTGACGTTCTTTGGGTTCTGAAAGTTCCAATAATGTATCAAGGCCTCCTCTAAATTTATAAAAACAAATTGGGTCCATATCTCTTATTCCTTTAAAGATATGAAAGAAACTAAGGCACCATGGGTTTTGACTATATTAAGTGGAGTCCTTACATCATATATATAAGAAGAAGAAAGTTCAAGACCCAAATTTTTTTATAAATTTAGAGGAGGCCTTGATCGATTATTTCAACATGCAGGATCCCAAGGTTGTCAAAGAGGATATTTTTATTTTGGCCTTCGAACCGAATTTGTCCATTTTTGGGGTCCCAATTTCCGGACTCTGGTCAGAACTTGCGATGCCCTTGTCAGTGCAACGAAGATTTAGAGCGTTACTCAAATGGACAATAGCCATACAGAGTTTTAGCCCAAAAACTTTAGTGAACATCAATTGTTACGCAACTTCAAAATTTTTTGAGAAAAATCATACGTCATAATCTGATAGAATCTTTAAGACTCTGACATCCCCTTCTCTAGAAAAAATCTCATTGTTTTCATAAAAATAATGAGTCTAAAAGCTCACTAGTATTATTAAGTTCTAAATATGCTCAATATTTACTAGGTTTTGTAGTATTCTTAAGACAATGCTGAATGACTTATTCTTTTCAATCTATACAAAATAGAATTAATTTTTAAGACGACACTTTTAGCATCTTAAATAAAATTAACCATAGCAACGCTAGAATTTTCGCACATTCATCTAAGAAAGCTTTCAAAAAATCATTATCACCAGATGTTACAAACGGCCTTTCGCACGTTAAGCCCATTTTGTAAGGAAAATATCCTTGGTAATCAATGGACAAGACGCAATCTGATTCAACATCAAATAAATGTTCAGTCACTTTGTTAGACTGTCATGAAGTTACTAATGTGGACATTCCTTCAACCTCGGCTAACAATTTATCTAGAATTAGACCGGCATATTGCGCTGTATGTGGGAATAAGGCAAGATGCTATAATTATGGTATGAAACAACTGCTTGTTTGCTTTTTCCTGAGCTAACATGTTTTACTCTATCTTGCTTTGACCTGTCCTCAGTGGTGTAATCACAGATAGATTTTTTTTAAGGCTGCTCCCCCCATACCGACCCGAAGGGCCGAAGAAAATTAAAGGCATAAGGGTCCCTTTTTATGATTTTTTCAAAAATTTCATTAAAAAATGATGAAGAATCGAAAAATTTTCAAGTGCTCCCCCCTTTCAGCAACTGAAATTATGCCACTTCCTGTCCTGTCTTGCTTTGTTTTGCCCAGCTCTACTCTGCCCTCCCTTGCCTTATTCTTCCTAATTTGCCTTTTATCCCTTCTATTCCCTTTCCTTACCCATATCTACCTTACCTTTCTGTTGGAGGGGCTCATTTCAGACACAGTTGCACAACCCCGGTACCCCTCCCCCCCGGTAAAATTCGACCGGCGGTAGGCCATCGGTCCCCGGCGCCGGGGACTAATTTTTTGTTAGAAGGTCGCCAAACTGCGGAGGGGGTGGGTCATAAAAACAAAAATTTTGGACCGGGGTCTGTGCAACTGTGATTTCAGAATTTCTTATTTAGAACAATGACTTTTTTCTTAAAGTATGCTAACAGCACAATTTCAGATGCGATTGGTTGTGATGGCTGTAGGAGTTTTTTTCGACGTATGATAACCAAACAATCAGAATGTATTTGTAAAGCAGATGGTAGATGCGATATCAAACAAGGTAAACAAAGTTTGAACCGATTTAAAAATGGACTTAGATAATCGATGCCGAGCATGTCGATTCAATGCATATGTTTTAGCCGGCATGAATCCAAAATCTATGAAATTTTCAAACAACTTCAATCTTAAACAAGCAGTGCACGCTGTTGAAACTAAAAGAAGAGTTTTATTATCGAATAAAGAAACTTTTCCGGTAATTTTTAATATACTGATACAAAAGTATTTTATTTTAGGTACAACCAAAATTTATCGAAGCATCATTTTGCAACGAAATTAGCCATTTGATGTATCTCGAGTTAACAGTGAAGAAGATCCGCGAGTCCTCTTATAACCCAACTTGGGAATTTTCAGAAATTAGTGAGATTTTGAGAATACCAAGCAAATTAGCAGATGCGGATAAATACAGCGTTTGTCTTCATTATAATTATTTTAAAAAAAGTTGAATGTTAGAAACCTTCTGATTGGCCAGTGGATATGGATAAATTATCATCAAATTTGTCCAAAATTAGTTTGACTGAGAAATTTATAAAGGAAGATGAAAAGGGCCCAATAAAAAGGCAATGGCTTGTTACAGATTTTATTTTATCATTAGAAATGGCAAAAATTTTACCGATTTATCAAAATCTCAATGAAAATGATAAGGTATTTTTACAAGACTATAAATGGATTATGTCAGATTCTGGCATTAGAGTTTTCCCAAAATTTTGAGGTTTTGGTAAAAAATTACCGTAAAACTTCTATTAGAACCCCATGGGACTCTATTAGAAGGTGTTAATGATTGCTTTTTTAAAAACCGAATTTAAATCGGATTTCTTCGAGCGACCACTTTTTGGATAGCTACTGTAGAAAGGAACGTTCTATAAAAAAATTATTAAAAAATATTTTATTTTCGCTGAGTTATGGCCCTTTGAATTTGAAGAAGTTGAAAAAATGACATTTTTTTCAAAAAATCATATCTTCGTGAAATCGAAGTTATTGTCAATAATTTCTTTTGCATAATGTTTCTCATACGCTTAGCTATCCAAAAAGTGGTCGCTCGAAGAAAATCGACTTAATTTTGATTTTTGGTGAATTTTGAATTTAAGGCTTAAAATTTTTTAAATTTAAAAAAAATCAAAAGGCCATATCTCGACGAAAATAAAATATTTTTCAATAATTCTTTATATAGCATATTCCCTATCAGCAGGGCTATCCAAAAGGTGCTCGCTCGAAGAAATCCGATTTAAACTCGATTTTTAAGAGAATTTTTACGTTTACATGGGGGTCTATTAGAAGTTTTACGATATGTTTACCAAAATTGAGATCTTAAAAAAAGTTTAGTCCACTTTTTAAGAAGTGATCAAAAATCATATACACTTATTTTATTTTACACTCCGAGTTTTCTAAGAAGAAGGGGGTGTAATGATCAAACCCTTGCTCACGTATGCCCCCACTCCTCCTTGTTACGTGCCTGGTTATCGAAAGGCTAGTGAACAAAAATCTTTTCTAATGTTTGATTATTGCCAATGGGGTATCATCATTTTTTAGTTGATACTATTTAAAAAAGTTGGGCTAGTCAATGCAATTTTAATGCAATGCTTTTATTCCTTAAAAAATAATTCGAATACAATACTTTTTCCTGATGGAATTATGCCAATAAAAATGCTCTTTATTGTACATAAAAATTTTGGAGTTACGTATGTTTTTATCATTTCTATATTATTAGGGTGGTCAATAAGTATTGAAAGCCAATATTTTTCGACCATCTTTTTTTCGAATGCCGTTCATGGTTCCCGAACACAGTTGCAGAACCCCGGTAAAATTCGACCGGGGGTAGGTCATGGGTCATAGGGTAGGGAGGGGGGTGGGTCATGGGATGGGGAGGAGGTAGGTCATTAGGTGGAAGGGGGAGGGGTAGGTCATTGGTTCCCGGGGCCGGCGCCCCCTTCTAAAAAAAAGGTCGCCAAACTGCGGGGGGGGGGAGTGGGTCATAAAAACAAAAATTTTGGATCAGGGTCTGTGCAACTGTGTTCCCGAAAGTTATAAAAAAATTGGAATGGAAACAAACCTTAATGGAAGAATGGTTAGGTTTCAGAAAATTTTGCTTCAATAAATTTTTCCGAATTTTTTTGGCGCTACCATGTATATAAGTATTTTAGTCATCCAAGTAAATTATATATAGACACTTTTTGTCGAAGCATTGAAACACTACATCGAATTGGAATAAACTCTAACGAGTACGTGCTGTTAAAAGCTATTATATTCTGTTATCCAGCTGTACAAAATCTTTCTGAGGAAGCTCAAAAATTGCTGCGCAAACAACAAGAAACTTATGCACTAATTCTATTGAGGCATCTTCAAGCTCGACATGGAGATATAGTAGGAGCTAAACAGTACGGTGATGTAATTGCGCTAATCGAGACTTTTTTCTACTTTGCTGAATGCTATAAACAACTTCATGTAATACCATTCGTTGAAAAGGAGCAAGCAAATCCTCTTAGTATAGAAAACTTAATGCGTCTCTATAGGGCAAGTGTTTCAAAAATTTTAGAAAAAATATTATTTTAATGATCTCTAGTTATATATAGTTTTTTGTATGTAATATTGTTAGATTTTCTTGCGCTATAAAATATACCTAATAAAGATTGTATGTAAAAAAGCGTATAAAAATTGTAAATGTTTCAAACAAATATTGCAAAAAAGATAATAGCGTCTTAAGACAGATTGTCTGAAGGTTTTCGAAGATGAAGGTACCAAGCAAAAAGTCATAGTCTGGGATTTTTTCAATTGTTGCCTAAAAGTAAGTGTATGACCCCAATATAACAAATCTGTCTTCTAAAAATCCAAAACTTTTTCGTATCCGGAGATATGGTCCTTCAAAGTTCGACACCTTGAGCAAAGAGCAAAAATTAGACCCATTTAGTTAAAACGCGATATCTCAGCCAATTTAAAAGATTTTCAAATACGGTCTTTTTTAATTTATTGGTAT
>JAQGBS010002676.1:0-12714 GCA_034698545.1 Acrobeloides obliquus | reverse complement strand
AAAACGAATGAAAAATGCCGATTTTAGATGTATTTTTTGATTTGGGGTCTTTTAGACCCCAGGTTGCCTAGGCTCGTCAAAAATAACGTTGCCGGATGAGGGTTAAAAATGCCTCAAATCGCCTAATATTTGTACACAAAGAGGTTTTGGATATGGGGAACTAGAATCTAAAGAACTTTTTTAATTTTGATCAATAGGTGGGGTGGGGGGGGGGGAGGGTACCCCTACGCTGAGTGTCCTTTTTTATAACTTATGCCGATTAACTTGTCTCGTCAATATCTATTGAAAAACTTGTAGCACAAAACGTTTTAGCTCGGCACAACATTGTCATTAATCATGTCAAAATTCACAATCGGAAATCAAGCGGACACCACTAAAGGCTACAGAAACACCAGAATTTCTGTAATTACTTATGATACAAACGCAAAAATTGCAGCCAACTTTTCTTCCATCAATGGTGTAAATGATTTGGCGAATGTGCTAAATGGACTATCTACGTCAGCAAGTCAAAACGCGAATTTGGAAGAGTAAGATAATTCAAAAATTGACCACCTATAGAGCCAGGAAGGCATTTTCAAGGTTCGGGAGTACACGCAATCGATTCTCCGCACAGAAACCCCCTCCCCCCATCATCAGGGTGTCCACATTGTCTTATTTATAAGATTTTGTCTTATTTTCGAAAATTCCATGTGGACACCCTGCCCATCATGGCATACCAAAAAACTGAAAAAATGGAAGCAAGGGTCAAAACTTTTTAAAAATGTCGTCAATCGAATCAGTTCGCCAAGAGCTTCAAAACGAGTACCATATCAATGGATTTTGGTGATTTTCATCATGGCTGAGTGGCTAAGGCTTTAGGTATTAACTCATATTGCGCGGGTTCGAATCCAGCCCGAGATTAAAGTTTTTGCATATGCTTATTCTTGGTCAAAATAAAAAAAATTCCTTTAAATTCGAGTTCTTCATATAAAAAATCCCGGACACAAAAATCAGTTGATTTGGACATTTTTATGACAATTCGAAATTTTCAAAAACTCCTCCAAATCGGATGATTTTTTGTATTCGGGGGTTTTCGGCTATTGGGAACTCGAATTTGAAAGAATCTTTTGGCTTTGACCAAAAGTAAGCATATGCAAAAACTTTAAGCTCAGACTAGGATTCGAACCCGCGTCATATAATCTAATACCTAACGCGTTAGTCATTTGACCATGAAGAAAAATCACCAAAACCCCGTGTTATGGTACTTGTTTTGAAGCACTCAGCGAGCTAAGTCGATTGGAAACATTCATTTTTATGAAATGAATATTTTATTTTGACAAAAATCATTTAGTGCATTGGTAAAAGCATATGAAGTAAAATTCAACTGTAATGATTCCGATAGTTGTCAGTTTATTGAGGATTACCCAAGACCTACTGCTTTGGTCCTATTTGCTGCAGGAGCTATGTAAGTTTATTGAGTTACTCACAATGATCGAAAGGGAGACCCCGAACATGGTTCCCTCTCGGCTATGGTCTCAAGAGCCGGAGCTCAGGTCCCAGCCCCACAGGGTCGAGAAAGTTGAATCCAGAGAGTCTCGGCCCTTTTCGGAGTCTGATTGAAATCGTTTTTAGTTCAACCGACATTTCTACTATTGAAAGACTGCTCTCGAATTTTTATATTTTCGCCGAATCAACTTTAATCACTGTCAATTTCAACAGTGCCAATCAAGCGCTGTCTAACTTCCTTAATGATTTGACTTATGATGGTTTAATGGGTACTTCCGAGTACAACTACACTAGTTCATCTAGTACATTAGCACGAGATCTTGAATGGGCTATGCTTCAAGGTATGCAAATTTGGATCAAGATAAACAGTGACATATGACGTTTTGTTTTGCAAAAAAATTCAGACCTTTCGAATTTTTAAAAAAGAGTAGCGTCATTAGATTCCTCTCGACGACACGGCCAGGACGAATACTATATCATAAGAGGGAGGGGTAATTTTCCAAAGAGTACCAAAACATCATGGCCAAATGGTTAGTGTGCAATCATTGAACTTATGAATCGCGGGTTCGAATCCCTAGGTCAATGTTGCACTAAAAAAGCTCATAATTTTTAATCTAAATTAATAATTTGTCTCAAAAATCGAAATTTTTGAACACATTTTCATCATAAAAGTTTTTGCTTACGTCACTGTTTTTCTGAAATCAAAGGATTAGATAATTTTTTGCCTGTCGACCTTTTTTTTAAAAAAGAAAGGTCGACAAATTTTTTTGGGACTCAGTACCACCCCTCCCCCCGCATGCCCATGTATGATATGTAGATTGAAAATTTCTGACGAAAGACCTTGTGCATGTGTGTACCAAATCCCCATGATATGGTACTTGTTTTGAAGCTCTCGGAGAGCTGAGTCGTTTGGCGACATTTTAAACAAATTGTTGAAACTTGCCTCCAACAAATCGGCATTTCCGAACGTCGTGGTCCACCCCTTATGGTAAAAAATATCTATCAAAAAATGATGTCATTTTTTTAGCAAATTGTTATTGTGGAGATCTAGGAACCAATGTTATGTATATCGATAAATCCAACAATAACAGAGTCACAAAATATGCGGAATGTCTAATAATGGAAGGATGGCTTACAAAAGAACCGAACGATGTCTTTGACATGTGTGCCATGGATAACGACAAGACTAGAACTCCTGCATATATTTTGTCAAGTGAAAAATTAAAGTTTATTCAAAGTAGGGTTTTAAATGAATGTTTTTGTCAAAAACTATGATTTAGCAATTTGGGACGGCTCTGATGCTTACTATATTGGATTGCATAAAAATAATCAAAGTCAATGGGTGTGGTACAACTATGATAGGACCGAATTTATGGTATATTATATTTAGAGATCGCCATATTTTAAAAAAAGACCTCAAAAAATGGGGTAAGTATGACCCTCTCAAATTTTCGAATTTTTTTGCTAAAATAGTATTTTTAGGGTTGCTCTACAAGACTATAACAAAAAATTTTTGAAAATCGACAAAACGCTAAAATGAAAATTTTTGAAAAAGGAGCCGAAAACTTAGTTGCCAACCTAATAATTGGCACTAATCGACTCTTCCCAACTAGAGCTTCACAACGAGTACCATATCATGGGGTTTGGAGGAATCGCCAATGGCTGAGTGGGTAAAGCACTCAGTATTAACTCATTGGGCGCAGGTTCGAATCCAACTTGAGATTAAAGTTTTTGCAAATCTGTATTTTTAGTTAAAATCAAAAAAATTTTTTCAGATTCGAGTTCCCTATATCGAAAAATCTCTCGTATACAAAAAATGAGCTGATTTTGGAAATGTTTTGAAAACTCGAATTTTGAAAAAATCTAAATCTTCTGATTTTTTGTATCCAGAAGTTTTTCCATATGGAGAACTCGAATTTGAAGGAATCTTTCGACTTTGACCAAAAATAGGCATAGACAAAAAACTAACCTCTGGCCGAGGTTCAAACCCACGACCTATAAGTGCAATCCTTGCACACTAACCACTCGGCTATAGTGTAAACCTACCTAAGATCCCATGATATCGCTCTCTTTTTGAAGCTCTCGGCGAGTTAAGTCGATTGGCGATATTCTTTTTAAATTTTGACACTTGCTTGCACTTTTTCGATATTTTGACCGCAATGACCCACTTCAGCCGATCGAGATTGTTAATATGTGATGAGTTTTTTAGTTATCTTCAGTGATTGGGGTGTAGGACAACCTAATGGTACAGATGGTTGCGTTATATTCGATTCAACTACCAATGGTAATCTAGTTTGGAAAACGATTACTTGCGACACCGACTCAACCGGTATTACAAATGCTCTTTGTCAATCACTGGCTTGTGATGCGACAAATACGTACTGTATAACTTCTACTGGATCCAAGAAGAAAGAAAAATCATCTTCAAAAAGACTTCAACTTAAAGATCCCAAGAAGTTTATTGGAAAAAAACATGCTCGTATTTTTGCATAAAATCAATCATTTATTCTTTGATCATTAAATTAATTTTTTTTAATAAAATTTTTGAAGCTATTGTGAATCAAGGGGTCATTCCAGGGCCAAAAATTATAAAAATTTTTTTCTACAATTTTTAAAGATGACATATTTGTATGAATGCTAATTATCTTAGTAACTTTTTTATTTATTTTAGTAACTTTTTTATTTATTCTAGTAATTTTTTTAATTATTTTAGTAACTTTTTCAATTATTTTAGTAACTTTTTATAAACTTAAAAAAAATAATGACAAGACATAGTAAAATAATATAACAGAAAAAAGTCACTAAAATAAATGAAAAAGTTGCTAAAATAAAGAAAAAAAGACTTATGCACTATTCCCCCCCCCAATCTGAAAAAAAGCTTATGCTTTGGTTTATGATTAGGCTTTGGGCTTAGGATTACAAGGGACATTCACCAGGTGATACTCTCAGTTTTTTTTAAAAACGATTTTAACTGATTCTATAGGCCCGAGTAGTTACGAAAACATCAAAATTAGAGTTCCCTAGTTCGATTAAGGGGATAAAATTCGGGTTTTTATGCCAAAAAATGCCAAAAATAGCGTTTTCTTTGAAATTAAGGGGCCTCCAAAAACACCTTTATTTGACTTGTTTCGTCGAAATTTCGACATTTTCCACCGTTTTTGGCTATGGCGAACATTTTCTAAGTGTTTTTAGACAAAGTTGAAAATTTTTGAAAAAATTGATTTTTTTGAGGTCTATCAATGGGGTCCAAAAAATCAATTTTTTCAAAAATTTGTCGATTTTTAAGAGTCGATTTTTATAAAAATCGTCTTATAAAAACGAGAGAGTTTTTTTCTTATTAATTTTTAGTCTGTTGTCTGAAATTTTAATCCTTGCCCGTTTTTGTTTGTCTATTTTGAATGTCTTACAAGCGTGCCCTTCAAACAATAAACGAGGAAGATGAAGAAATTTGGACTCTTGATGTAGAAAAAGCCTTGCAAGAAGCTTTAATCCAATATCCGGCAGAAAAACGAAGAATCAAACAAAGCGATGGAAAATTTTATGGTATTTTATTTACTGTTAAAAATATCCCATTTCCTAAACTCAATTTCAAGCAAAAAAAGTCATCCAATTTTTTAAAAGAGTCAACACAGTGACAAAGATTTCTTTTCGTCTACTTCTTATTCTACCCAAACCCGTAGCCAGGGAGATACCTGGGCACATCCCCCCCAACCTGTAATAATTTTAAAATTTCTAATGGTTCCCCTTGTGTTTTTATACAAAAAAATTTTCACTAAAAAATGTCCAAATTTTGCCATTTTTCAATAAAAATGTCAATTTTTTAACCAATTTTAGTCAAAAGTTTCAATTTTTGACAAAATTTTCGACTTTTTGGCCATTTTTCGGCTATTTTTTTGTCAACCCTGAAAAAGACGTATCTCCTTTCTAAACATAAAAAAGGGTTTGTGCCCTCCTTTGTGAACACTCTGCATTATATTTGAGCTGTGGGTCCATATTTAAAAAAATTTGCGACGGGGATATAAGGGAAAATTAGGGAGTCCCAAAATCAATTTTTTCCAATTTTTCACCAAAAATGCCTTTTTTCATACAAATTTTCCAAACAATGTCTATTTTTGTCAAAAAAAAGCTGTAGCAAAAAAAGGTCGTGGCGCGAAAATCGATATTTTTTCGAAGTTTTCGCGAGGGTATGGATGCAAGCTTTAAGATTTTGTGGCTGGAGGAGTTTCATTTCTGGACCCTCTACCCAGATATGCTCTGTGGGCTTTAGTGCACTTTAGGCGACCATGAGTTTTTAGGTGACCAATGAACTTTTAGGTGACCAATCAAAAAATAGATGACCAATCAATAATGCAAAAGAAAAAATCGAGTAATGATCGTTTATCTACATAATAGCTCTAAAGCGTAAACAGGTGCCAGGCTCTACAAGGAATGTACTAGTAGCTGTATAGCTTTATCACGTGAATTCTTATTTATGCAGACTTAGTGTTAAAACAACTAAGGCCTAAGCCTAAAAATTTGTTTGGATGGTTAAAAAATTGATTGGGCGGTAAAAATTTTGATTGGACGGTTAAAGACTCTATTGGACGGTTAAACGTCGATTGAACGGCTAAAGTGCAATAAACCAGTTAATATGAAAAAAATTATTTGGATATCTGATATTTGATTAATCACCTAAATTTTTGATTGGTCACCTATTTTTTGATTGGTCACCTAAATTTTTGATTGGTCACCTAAAAACTCATTGGCCGCCTAAAGTGCACTAGAGTCGCCTTGTGTAACCTTATTTAGGCAGAAACATCCTAATTTCACACTATATCAAAAAGAGATGTGGCAAAACTCGAACGGTGAACCAAATCGCATCTCACATACAAGTCTTAACCACTAGAAGGCGATATGAATTTGAAAAACTACAAGTTTTATATAAAAGAAAATTAAAAAAAGATTTTTTATAGAGACATTTATCCACAATGAATATGATAATTGCACCAGACATTTATCGAAATAAATTATTAGGTTTAACCGATTATGGAGCAGTTAAATTTCTTCAACTCCACGAAAATCATGATACCGAGCAGTATTTTACCGATATTACGTAAGTTTGTTTCTGACTAACAAGGGATAATCCTCACTTCACCAAACTTTTTTTTAATCACCAAATTTTTTCAAAATAAGTGCAAAAAATGCCCTTTTTTGGGAGGCATCCTGTAAATTGGCAAAAAATTTGGAAAAATTAAAATTTTTGACGAAATGCCCAAAAAAGTCCGTGATTGTGTCGAAAGGCTTACAAGGGAGTGACCAGAACTGTGACAACTAAAACTTTTTGTTTTTCATAAATGTGTAGTGAAAAATATGGTAATTACTGCAAAAATAGTGGTTTTCTCCGATGGGCTCATTTTAGGGCTTTTTTTGATGATCAAAGTTGCAAAAAAATATCGATGCAAAAACAAAAAGAATCTGCTCGGGAGTCGAACCCGCGACCTCCAACCATGGGCTAAAGATCTAGCCACTAGGCTATGGGTGCAATTAAAGTTTAGCACTTATTTTTCTTATCAATCACGAGTGAAAAGATTTTTTTATTTATAATTTTTGTAACTTTATCTTTTTAAATTGACAATCATGAACTCATATTGACCCGGATTTCTATCACTAATTTAAAAAAATAAATTTATAAATAAATAAAAATCATCTTTTTACTCGTGATTGATAAGAAAAATAAATGCTAATCTTTATATTGCTATCATAGCCTAGTGGCTAGATCTTCAGCTTATAGTCTTGTGTTTCGATTCCCTAACAGATTTTTTTGTTTTTGCATCGATATTTTTTTGCAATTTTAATCATCAAAAAAAGCCCTAAAATGAGTCCATGGGAGAAAACCACTATTTTTCCAGTAATTACTATATTTTTCACTACACATTTATGAAAAACAAAAAATTTTAGTTGCCACAGTTCTGGTCACTCCCTTGTTAGTGTCGAGTAGTGTATAAAATTGAAAAAATTATAAAAGTTATATTTTCCAATCATAAATTTGTCATTTGACCAAAAAAGTTCATATTTTGTGAGTTAGATTTAAAAACTTATATCAATGAAGACTATTTGTGTAGTGGTTAGCCTTGCAGACTATGGGTTCAGATGTCCTGGATTCGATCCCAATTGAATATTAATTTTTGCATTTTTTAAAATCTTTTTTTGGCTCGTATCTCGGTTCAAACAAACAAGCGGCAGCTAATTTTTTCACCATAGTTTCTACTATTTTTTGCAATTGTTTTGAAAAAATTTGGTGATTGGCAAGTTGGGATTATCCTTTGTAAGCTCGTGAAAAAATTTTTTACAGCACTTTTTTATCAAATATTTGCGATCTTTTAAAATATCGAAAAGTTTCTGGTGAAAAATTTGCTTTATTATCGGTTTTATTGTATACTCATGAAATCCCCTATTCAAATATGATTACTCGAGGATTTACTTGTATCTCAAATTTTATTATACCGGTAAGTTTTATGAACGAGAGGTATAAAGAGTAAAATCAAAAAATTTGCGGAGGCTCCAATGCCCATTTTTCAATTTTTCATCAAAAAATGCCTTTTTTTAAATTTACAAAAAAGCGGAGCGCCGCGAAAAATCTTTTGACAAAAAAGATCACTGCACAGAGCGCGCGTAAATCGACTTTTTGGGGGTCATAGTTGGATAGGAGGAGGACCATTTTTTGAAAATTAAACGGGGATCAGTTCTATTTAGCGAGGGAGGAATCCAAAAATCTCATTTTTAGGCATTTTGTTTTTTGCCAAAAATGCGATTTTTTAAGGCAAAAATGGCATTCTTTAATCATTTTTGTGTTGTGTTCCTGTGGAGTTCAAACAAGAGTTTATCACAACAACAAATAACACAAATAAATAGTCACAATAAAATAGCACTAATGATCCATACCTGAAACATAAATATAGAATTAAAATTGAAACATAATAAAATAGTAAAGCACGCAAAACAGAATAGGCAGTTTGGTCATACGTGACCTGTTCTGTTACAGAACATACATGTTCTGTAACAGAACATTCATGCTCTGTTACAGAACAAGCCTGATATTATAATTAGACGGTTCGAGCTTGTTCCAAATTGAATTTATTTAGAGAGGGCAACGCATGGGAAAGTTTTTAAAAGTCATTTTGAGTTAAATCGCAGATATAAAAAAATTCAAAATCTGTCCAAAGCTCAAAAACCCGATTTTACGTTGATTTGTTGAATTTTCTAACCTGTCTATAACACCCTAGCCAATTTTTTTCGGCCAAGTAATCTTTCTGGCCGATGTATTTCAACATGGCGAACATTTCTAGAGTGATTCGAAAAATCTGAGAAAAAATTTTTCAACCCCCTTCAACTTATCGCCAGTGTAAAAATGGGTCAAAAATCGAAAGTTCTCGGATTTTTTCGAAATCACTCTAGAAATGTTTGCAATGTTGAAATACATCGGCCAGAAAGATTACTTGGCCGAAAAAATTGGCTAGGGTGTTATAGACAGGTTAGAAAATTCAAAAAATTAACATAAAATTGGGTGTTTAAGCTTCGGACAAGATTTTGAATTTTCTAATATCTGCGGTTTAACTCAAAATGACTTTTAAAAACTTTCCCATGCGTTAACCTCTCTAAATAAATTCAATTTGGAGCAAACTCGAACCGTCTAAGCCTAATATCAGGATTGTTCTGTAACAGAACATGAATGTTCTGTTACAGAACATGTATGTTCTGTAACAGAACAGGTCACGTATGACCAAAGTGTGCAAAAAATGGGGACACCCCCAAATACGGCTCAAAAATATTTCTTTCGCTGCTAATCACTCATTACAACAATAATTATTGAGTTCTATAAGTGCACAACTTTTTTCGACTTTTTGGGACTTAGCCGAATTTTCCGAAAATTCGGCTAAGTCCCGAAAAGTCGGCTTTTTGGACCTTGGTGGAAACTTGACGTATCTCCGCGAAAATTCAACAAAATTTGGTGCGGTTTTTTATAGCTTATTTTACGAATCGTAACCTACGTTTCTAGCAAGAAATTTCTGCGTAAACCCGATTTGAACATTTTTGAATGGGTTGAACTTTGGGCATTTTTATGAACTTCAAACGAATAGAACTCCTCGTAGGCATTTTCATTTATCGAGATCAACCTCTCAAACGACACGTCTTGATGAGCTCTACAACTCTACGGAGCGATTTTTCTTTCTTTTGTCGAAAAGTTATAACATTTTCCCAAAAAACCGCTTTTTTAACATACTTTTTTTTGGAAATTTCTAAAAAATTTTCTTCTGCGCTCAAAAATTCGGCTTCGTAGAATTGTTTTTATGATTCTCGCGAGCATTTTAAGGGGTCGATCTTGAAGAATGAACATGTCTACTAGAAGTTCTATTGGTTTGAAATTTATTTTCTATGTTATTAGCCTTTGAAGTATCGTTTCTAGTGACTTTTAGCCTTTTTTGTAATAAACACACAGGATAATTTTAAATCTTAATTTGTTATAGAAAAGTGCCATTGTTTTTTAATCTTGGCTCGAAAGAAAATAGAAATAGGCTAAAAACGCTTTTTGACCTAAAAATCATCATGGCCAAAAAATCGAAGTTTTTGGAGTCCGGAATAATTTTCTTTGCAATTTTCTACCATTTTTGGACATTGGAAACATGATAAAAAAGGTTTCATTCAAAAATTCGAAATTTTGAAATTTTCGATTTTTCAACCCCTAAGTCCCCCAAGGGGCTCCTTGGGGGACCAAAGGGTTGAAAAATCGAAAATTTCAAAGTTTCGAATTTTTGAATGAAACCTTTTGTAATGAGCGATTAGCAGCGAAAGAAACATTTTTCAGCCGGATTTGGGGGTGTCCCCATTTTTTGCACACTTTGGTCCGCCGTGAGGTATGTTCTGTAGCAGAATATGGGTCGAAGTTACTGGATTCTGATTCAGCATGCAATTTTAGGCCCATTTCATGTGTGCTTAGACTCGATTTTGTGTGAAAAACTGAGTTTCTGAGCTTTTCCCACATACAGTCGCAGAACGCTTAGTTCTGTGATTTACAACCTAATTTTGATATCAAGCATCATTATTTGTCAACAGGAATGCATACCCAGTCACAGACACCCATGTTCTGTTACTTTCGAAATTTGTTCTGTAATTGACAGCCCTGGCTTGAACATGTTTTAACATGTTTCATGATTTCCGCCTCGATACACAGAATCATTCAAACTACACTAAAACGGCGCAGTAATTCCTGTGGCATAATTCTCACATCCACAACAATTTGTCGAAAAAATCACCAAAAAATGGTAAAACTTTTTGCCAATCTTTGGCCAGCACCTTATGTCAATTTAGATTTTAGCGAGGGTGGGGGTTTATAAATGAACTCCCTATTCACCTATGCTAATACCTGAAAAAATAGGTCATACTCCTTCAAACATACAAGGCTATTTGTAAACCTTGGCTACGGCCCTGCTTTATAGGAAATAAAACTATCTCAAGTTAAACACCATTTTGGGCAAGATTTAATAGAACTCTATAAAAAGACCCCTAAAACTGCCTTTTATTTGGTCAAAAGTTGGAATAATTGGTATTATCCGAATAAAGAAAACAAATCTCTATGTATCTGGGAAAATATTTTCTATTCTCCTTATTTATTAAATGCCGAATTCAAAGTCACACTTTATATTCAAGGAAAATCCATCTATACTTTTATTGTCGTAAGTTTATTCTGTGGGACTACTCTACATCACGGCTCTTTGTTGGCCAAAAATTTTCAAAGTCGATTTTCTTCACCTTAACAAAATGCTAAAAATTTAATTTTTTTAAAATGAAAATACAGTGCCTTAGTCCCTCTAACACATGCTAAAAACCGTATATAAAAATTATTTAACAGTGTCGAGATATTTGACTTTGAAGTTGATAGTCAAAAAGGGCAAAAACAAAATGACGCACCAGAGAATCAAACCCTCGACCTTCTGACTGCCAACTGAACGCGCTAACTACTACACCACCGCCACATGATGTAGTGGTTAGCGCGTTCAGTTGGCACTGTATTTTCATAAAAAATTAACTTTCTAACATTTTGTAAACGCGAAGAAAATCAACTTTGAAAACTTTAAAGTAATTTTTGACAATGTGTAGGATCAACGGATTTCGAAAATTTTTATCAACATTTATTCAACCACTGTTTAGCTACAATTTAAAAAAACCGCATAGAAATTCGTTAGAATGACTAGAAACATCGATGTTGCAGACCAAACTGATCGCTCTGTATTTTTAGGACCATATGGAAGTAGAAGAAATTATTTTTGGATTAGAAAAATATTTTATTTATAAAGCCAAACTGCAAGTAAACAATGACGACAACGAAGATTCGTATACCAATACTCAGACTATTTATTTTAACACTATTAAGAAGGTTATCGACTCTGGAAACTTCCAATTACTGCGAATAATTATGAAGAATTTATCAAGGCTCATCGTTGTGACAGATCAAGACACTTGTGAGACTCTTTTAGTTTTGGCATGCATCAATGATTATATGCCAGAATTTACAGGATATCAATATTTTCGGATTATACCATGAAAATTTTTTGATTTTTTATAAAATATTAGGGGTGCCAAAAGGTTGATGCAGTCAGGATTTTTCCGAATACGAATACTGGGAATGAATACGAATACGTATTCGAATTAAAAATTGCAAACGAATATGAATACAAATACATATTTGTATTTATATTCGAAAAACGAATACAAATACAAACGAATACTGAGTGATTTTTGCCATTTCACGCTATAAATTCTGTCTTATATGATTAGAAAACCATTTTTTATAGCGTGAAATGGCAAAAATCACTCAGTATTCGTATTCATATTCGAAAAACGAGTATGAATACGAATACAAATATGTATTTGTATTTGTTTGCAATTTTTAATTCGAATACGTATTCTTATTCGAAATATTCGAATATGTATTAGGGATTTAACATGGAAAATCATTACATAAGTGTCAAAGTTGAGCAGTTTCATTGTCTAGGGGTTTTTGTGATCGAAAAACATGAATCCGAGCGATTTGAGCCTCTTTGGGCTCAAAACGACCGTTTATATACCATGAAAATCATCCCGGTAGGGCAAAAAGTATAATCTTCAAAAAAACTTCGGAGCTAGTATCGAATGCACACCCACAAGAGCAAAAATAAAGATCAACATGCAAAAAACATCTTTCAACCGTTTTTT
>JAQGBS010002675.1:0-12719 GCA_034698545.1 Acrobeloides obliquus | reverse complement strand
GGTTTTTTGCATTTGTTAGAGGGACTAAAGCTCTGTATTTTCATACAAAAATTAAATTTCTAATATTTTGTTAAGGTGAAGAAAATCGACTTTGAAAACTTCAAAGTAATTTTTGACAATGTTAGGATCAACGGATTCCCACAATTTTTATCAAAACTTATTCGGCCAGCTACAATTTAAAAAAGACCGATAGAAATTCGTTAGAGGGGGTGCAAGGACGACTAAAAACATTGATGTTGCAGACCAACTTGAACGCTCTGTATGTCTAAACTTTGGTTGAGGCTTAACTGTTGTGTCAACGAAGATTTCATTTATCTTGTGCAATTCTTAAATTTTCAATTTAACAAGGGAGAGTAGCTCAAAAATCTAAATTTTTTCTCAAAAATTGAATTTTTGTTTGTAAATTGAGTTTTTTGCTCAAAAATCATGCAAAAAGTTGCAGAACTTTCGATCAACCCAATAGTAGGATAAAACAATAGAATGCACAGAAAATGAAACATCTAGATTATAGAATAAATATTTCAGCTTCCTTTCCTTAACAGTTCACGAATGTTCTCGAGCATCACGGAGCATGTTAATTGTGCCAACGAAGATCCATATCTGATATATTATTATTCATTGTGATAGAATTGGTTCACCGCCTTAATCTAGACCGGGTGTTGATTCCGCTTCATTCACAATGCCTTATTTTATCACGAATATCCAACTGTTTTGATGATTTGTGCGATAATATTAATGAACCACTATGTGAAAAGCCGAAGAACTCTCCCTGACTACGTGATCTCTCTACGAGCAGCCGGAAACCAACGAAAAAGCGCTCGAATCGGTCATGCCCTGGAGCTCAACATGCCGATAACTCGACTCTAAGCAGTACTATGCAGCTTCCTAAACACGTTCAAGAAGTTTTTTTCATATAATTTTAAAGGGAGCTTGCTTTAACAACTTTTTTTGAATTGCTAAAATTAGGTCCAGGAATCGAACCCGACGAGCTCAATGTTGCTTAACTTGTTAGATCGGACGGGATCACTCGAAACTGAGGTCGGGAAGTCTTCGATAATATTTCTTTTTGAAACAGATTATAGCAAAACCAAGTACTAATGTTTTTTTTAAATCAACAAGCCTCAGTGGTTCAGTAACAAAGCAGAAGCTTCGTGGCCACAAGATCGCGGATTCGAATCCGCTTGGAGCTAAATCTTTTTGTTGAAATTTTGTGAAAGAAGTCATTCCGACGCGTTTCGAAACGTTCCGACACGTTTCGACATCGGAACAGTCTATTAGTGATCGTTTCAGAACGTGTCGGAACGAATTAGTGATGCTATTAGTAGCACATTAGTGATCACAAAAATTTCGGAACATATTAGGGGAAGCCTTTATGCACTTTCGGAACATATTAATGTTTTCTAAAAAGAACGACAAAGACTAAAATTTTCGCACTTCGGACTAGTTATGATAACAATCAAGTTCATTTCTTCACCTAATCTAATATGACCTATCAATCTACATATATTCATGAAATTTAATTTTCTATTTTCGTTATAAACAATATTTGACATGAACAAGTTAAAGATTTTATCATAAGTTATCTTGATCTGAAGAACAAGATTTTAATTATGACAAATATTTAATCTGTTTTACACAAAAGGGGTCGTCTACATTTTACGTAATCAAATTTTGGCTGTTTTTTACTCCTCTCCCCGTAATCATTTGACTACCCTCTCCTTCTCTCTACCCATAATATTACATAATCAATCAGTGGCGTAGCTAGGGAGGGAAACCTGGGATGTTTCCCCCCCCCATTCCGGTCGAAGTCCGGAAAAAAATTAGGGTCCCCCCTTATGTTTTTACCCGAAATTTTTGAAAATTTTTCAAAAAAACATAAGGGAGACCAAGGTAAAAAATTTTTTTGATAAGGTTCCCCCCTATTCTTGGAGTCGGCTACGCCACTGCTAACTAAAAGAAACAAGAATAATACACAATCACAAAAATTACTATCATCCTTCAATATTCCCTCTTCATGCCGCTTATCGAGTTCAGCCTGAATTTTCTGGTCAATTTCTTTTCAACAAAATATAGCTGAAATTTTTCCCCATGAGGACTTTTTGAAAATGCCTTATATGACCTTTATAAAGACTTTTTTCCTACCCCGGGAAGTCATTTTCTTAAAAATTCAAAAATAACGACACTTTTCTATAGTAAATCATAGGTGAAAAATATATTGCCGCTGAATTTTCTGGAGTGATTCCAATTTTTGATTATTTTTCATCATTTTTGCTTAAAATTGAACCTCGATGACTTTTTTTCTAAAATTTCTATACAGGTCGGACAAAAAGTTCTGACCATTAGTGTTTATTATTGATTCAACTTTTTTCTAAAAATTCAATTTTTTCAATAATTCAATTTTTTTCAAAAAATTTTCAAAATCTTATCCATTTTAGTATATCCTTATTTTATCTACACTTTTCCTCATGATTTTAGCGCTATTTTTTCATGATGTAGTCTATCATATACTTTGTATATATGTATATATTTTTAAATAAATAGACAAACAAATTTAAAAATCTACATGATATGTCATTTAAAAATATATACAGGGTGACACAGAGTTAATCATTATCTTTTATTTTATGCAACAATAACAATATAAACAACAACAAAACATAAAATTTCATCAAAATTCACTCAAAATGTCCACCTTTAGCTTTTATTACGGCATCTAATTGCTTCATCCAGTTATCGACCGCTTGGTTTATCGCTTCCATAGGTAGTCTTTCGAAAGCTTCAGAGATGGCATTCTTTAACAATTCGATCGAGTTTTGTTCTTCCGCATTCACATCCACTTCGAGCAAGCTCCAAATCGAATAATCAAGTGGATTCAAATCCGAAGATGAAGCAGGCCATTCATCTTTCTTAATAAAATCGATAAAGTGGTCGTTCAACCAGGTTTGAGTTCAACCACATCAACATTCCCCTAACTCCAACCAAATAGCAAACAGCTGTGCGAAACCATGCATTTTCAATTTCCATTTTTAAATCTTAAAAACAATAAAATTTTATAAAAAATAAGGAGAAAGCAATAATTAACGAAAAATAAGTGGATGATGATTAATTCTGTGTCACCCTGTAAAAATGCAGTTTATGCATAGATTTTTAAAAACCTGGATTTTAGTGTATAAATGGGTCCCCCCTTTAATTGATACTAATAAATTGAAAAAAAGAATATACAAAAAGATTTATATTTTTTCGTTTATAAAACGTGTAATGATATGCGCATGTGCGGACTAACGTTTGAAGGTGAATCCAAACCATTCTAGCTAACACAAAAGTTGTAGTGTAGCCCTAAAGGTGGCTTGCCTATTGTCAGCTGTTGTGCTTGCTTAGGCAAGCTTACTCTCACTCAGTCTCGTCAAGTAGTCCGGCTATATGTAGTTCCTTAGTCAGTCATACACATTGTAGTCTCTTAGCTAGTATTATATAAAATAGTATAATATAATAAACCTTATATAAGTACTCTAACCATATAATCTCAACGGCTACAGTAGGGGTCATGAGAGAAGACTAATGACGCCGAAATTATGGGGTACCCCCTCAAAAAAAAAATTCTCACGATCACTCATGCATATTTATACCTATAGGTATATGATGTTTATACCTATCGGGCATTGCCGTATCTATAGACACATCTAAAATCTTCTTATTTTTTTATCCGGAATAACTTATATGTATAAATAACATTTATATATACCTATAAGTATATCTTGGGCTCGAAGCGCTAGAACCCAGCCCGCTTGCAGTCTCGATCGAAAACTCCGCTTGGGAGCGCCGTAGGCGCTCGTTGTCCAGTTTATAAATAAAAATTTACAATCCTAGGTAAAAAGATTTTCCGTTCTTTTATTAAAAAAGTTTGCATTTTCATATTCTTTAAGCATAAAAAAGGATTCATAGAAGTCCCAATATTGTATTAAATGGTTTTTCTTTTCTACAAATTCTTTAACAGCTTGGTTCACTCCTAAATTAAAAACATAGACACATAAAAAGAATATTTATTCGTTAGTATCCCAATGTCTTAGCCCTAAGAAAGAGTCGGTATGGAGTATTTCAGATATTTAGGGATAGGCAAGGTCCTGTAAGGGACGTCCGGGATCTTCTCAACAAATGCGTACATCAAAATTTGTTTGTTTTCATATGTAGATTATAGATGAATGTCTGGGGAATCAGAATTGGAGCCTAAAGCAAGACAAGTCTTGCTCAACTCTTGCCCGGGCCATAACGTTTTATTTTGATGAAATTTTTAGATAGAATCTTTTTTTAGATATTGCTGGTTGGCTGAGAAACATTTTTTCTTTGGTCACATACCATGAAAGATTTATTTTCAGGTTCATATTTGGCTTGGGCAAAACAAGTTGGTCTTGCAAGACTGACTTGTCTTGCCCAAGCCAAATATGAACCCGAAAATAAATTTTTCATGGTATGTGCCCAAGAAAAAATAAATAATTGCCGTTTTTAAGAATTGAAAAGTTTAAGCTCGATCTCCCAGCTATGAAAGGCCGTTTTCGATGTGGTTTGTTTTCAGCACATATACCCTAATTTCATGCAGATAAGCCGCATACATAGATAAGCTAAAAACCAATGGTTATTTACAAGCTTAAGGCTATATCAAAAATGAAAAAGTGCGCGTTGTTTATGCGCAGGAATGGACTATATGTGCGTGCTACAAGTTCTGTTGGACAGCATCTACCAGCCAATTAAGAAGAATTATTTGCCAAATTCCGGCTGTTTGTCAAAAATGGAAAGAAAATTTCGAAGATTTGGGAAACTTGGAAGAGGTACTCTGTAACATTTGATATGCCCAGCAAATACACAGTTGATGAGCGAGGAAAACAAGACATGGATTGACTCCGTAAAATACACGTACAAAAAAGGAGGTAGAATGCGCCAACGTCATATATAGAAGTATGCCAATGGATTATTAAAAGCTGGGAAGTTGTGTCAGCTGAATGTATCCAAAATGGCTTTAGAAGAGCTTTGAACGAAAACGTCGAAGACGACCCCCCTCCAAATTTGGACCACAATTACAGCGCTGTCAACACGCGAACTTTTGTGTCACCCTTTATAAACAAAAACAATTTCATAAAAAAACGGCTTTCCCTACCCTGAAATAAAAGGGTAGAAAATTCGTTCAAAAATAGTCAAAATTCGCATAATTTTGAAAATTCATTACCGCGAAAACATGAAGTCGGCAAATTTTGGATTTGCTTAAAAAATTCTTTCTCCATAATCGAATTATATGTACTGAAAACAAGCGTCATCGAAAACGGCCACTCCTAATCAGAGACCGTCTTAAACTTTTCATTTTTAAAAACGGCAATTGGACATTATAATAATAAATAAACTGGCAACTTCTTCTGTACCTGGTCTTTTAAATAAATTAAAGCATCAAAATAATAACTTTTTTAGTGAAAATCGTACCTTTCAAAGTAACATTGTATCCCATAAAAATCCCTTCTTTTCGCACCAATGGATAATATAGTTGGATATCCCTTACAGCTGCATTATAACCATGAATTGCGTTAATGATAGCAACATCTGCTTGTATCCTATAGCAATGAAATATATGCGCTGCAGCCGATGATGGTAAACGTAATGGGTAAACAATATTATTCAATCCTTTTAATTTCATATTGTTCAAGTACGATAAAAATAAACTAAAACTAGTATATTAAACGAGGGTCCAAATCATGGTCTAATCTCCGAGAAAATTTTTTTAAAGTCGTTTCTAGGGATAATTGAATGTGAGAAATCAAATGCTCGCATTCCTACAGCGTGAAAATGCTTTTTTGCTCCTAACGAGCAAAAACCTTAAAAATGGGCTTAGGAACCTCCAAAAACAAACACACGCATCCCCGGGGGAGATACGTTAACTATTTACGATAGGTCTTAAAATTTTTTTAGGTTTAAAAAATTTCTGCCTGAAACTAGAAGGGGTGGGTAGACAGAAGGCATACAATTCTTCCTTGAATTTCACTTACTTATATGCATATTCATTTTTAGGAGTATCTAAACCAACAAATTCATAAAACTCTGCCGATCCTGTCCAGGTATCTACAGAAATAATCTGACATGTTTTCTTGTAAATTTGTGTTATATTATGACACGCTTCGCCAATCAAAGACGTTGAAAAGCCCTTGAATGAACCAACTTCAATGATACTAAATTTATTTGCATTTTAGTTTTTAGACTCATTTTACCGTATAAAGTCGGCTTCAGCAGTCTTTGTCACAGTTTCCAGAATTTTAAAAATATGTAGTCTAAGATTTATCCAATTCTGATCTAAATCTAAAGGTCCAAAATTGTCTGGAACAACTTCATAAATCGAATTGTTTTTAAGAATTTTTATTTTAAATTCCTCCCAAGTTAACATCTAGAAATTAAATTTTGCAGAAATTCTTAGAGGAAAATGTATAAGAAAAATAATGGTTGCTACCACACATGGGCAAGGTCTTTTGTAAAAATTTTCAATACGTCATATTTGTACTCCCTCCCCAGTTGGTGACCTTTTTGTTGGTCGCCGCGTTTCGCAGACGTATTGACCAATGTTTCGCGGCAGCTAATACGTCATATTTTAAACATTTTCGATGCATACGACGTCATGTCTTTCGTATACGAAAGCTTGCACCTGTGTGGTTGCTACAGTGGCGTGTCCAGGATTTTGATTTTGTTTTGGGGGGCCATCTAGGTAAAAGCCTTATTTTTTTAAAGAAATTTCTCAAATTTTGGCCAAAATGCCATTTTTCTTAAGTGGGCCGTTAGTCGAAAGGAGGGGGGGGGGGGGGGAATAAGCCTCCTCTTCCCTCCGAGCGCGGTATTGCCCGACCCCCAACCCTATATATGATCTTACTTTTAACGGACATTTTTGCTCAAAAATATTATCAACATCAAAATTAGTCCAATCAGTTGTTCCATGTAATTCTTGTTTGTGTATCTGGTGTTCTTCTTTCAATTTCGACAAACTAGCTTTTTTGCCAATGTGATAACCAACTAGAATTAAAGCAACCGAAGAAATAAATAAAATACATAAGTTCATCTATAAGCTTTTAAAACACCTACTTTTAAAAAACAGAGCTTTATGTCACAAAACCTGTCACAAAATTTTTTAAGGGTTATTACTTTTTCGTGCAATTTTCTGGTTTTTCTATCGCTTTTCATCAAAAGTAACCTTTAAGAAAATTGTAGAAGAAATAAGCTCTACATCTTTGATAAAAGAGATTTTGAACAAATCTTGAAAAGAAGTCGATATTCATTATCAAAATAAGTCTTTACAAAATTTTTGTGACACCCAAAGCTCGGTTTTCTCGAAAAGCTTGTTTTAATATATATGTTAGCGTCAAAGTTAACCTGGGTTAACTTTGACTAGTCAAAGTTGATTTGAGATACATTTACAAAAAAAGATATAGTAGCGGAAAAAAGTCTTGGAGCAATGGTAAAAAACGCTTTTAGTTATTATTTTTGAAAATTTTTATCAAATATTGTTAATTATTGTTTTTATAGACAAAAAATATGCCAGGAAAGTATAAAGTCGATGAAATTAAGAAGCTTATTGTAGAAGCTAAGCAAAATGGTGAAACAGATCGTGATGTTGCGGAACGCTTTCATGTTGGTAAAAGTACCGTTTCGAGAATATGGATTAGATGGAAGAATGAAAGAAGTGTGAAACGAAAAATGAAATCTGGGAGGTCAAGAATTCCGCGCACTTTAAGAAGAATGGAACAAAATATCCGTAGATACTCTCAGAGGCTTTGTTGAGTCGATGCCGCGACGAATGAAGGCTGTTATTAAGGCAAAAGGATACCCAACTAAATATTAATCATTTTTCCTATATTATTTATTGTTTTTTATTTAAATCAAACATTAAATAAATTGTTTTATTGATAATTTGTGTGTTTTTCACCTTGCCAAGACTTTTTTCCGCTACTGTATATTTATTGAACCTTTTTCTGAATAAATATGTATTCTACTTTGGCCTAAGCAAAACAGAATACATATTTATTCAAAAAAAGTTTGAGTAAATATATTGTAGTTTAGATTTAGAATAAGGCCTAAGCCTAATCCTAAGCCTAGGCCTAAGCTTCGGCCTAAGCAAAACAGAATACATATTTATTAAAAAAAAGTTCAGTAAATATATTGTAAATGTATCTCAAATCAACGTTGACGCTAACATATATAAAGATTTATGACGCATTGTCTGAAGGTTATTGGACAAATTATAAGTCCATAGAGCCAACCCAAAATGTCCTAGTCTCAGAATTTTTTTGCACGTTGCCCATTTTTTTTTATTTCTGATTCCCAACATTCCAAAACCGTTTCACTAAAATTCCAAAACTTTTCCTGTGTTTAGATACGTTTTCAAAAGATAGTCATTTTAAAAGACCTTTAGACAATTCGTCTTAAAGATTTAAAGTAAAAACACTAATAGAAATAGGCACGACATTTTTTGGAGATGAAAAATCTGCAGCTTGACCACTAGCCATTTAGATATGTTTAAATTTTATCTAGAGTTTTCCCCCGCCATGTTACGTTTTTCCTCTGGGTATAACAATAAAACAATGGCATCATACCAGAAAGATCAACCTCCTCTTTTCTTCCAATTCTTCATGCCTTTGACACGGGCGAAGAAATTAGGTTATCTCTGAATATCTTAACTGATAAGTTATATTTTCTGGATTTGTCAACAATCCGTTATGCAGCAGAGTTACATAATTTTTGGAGCAATATATTCAATAGGGTAGTCGTTCTTTCATTTTATTAGATCGGATTTGATCTCCGCCAAGAGTACTAAGTCGAAAATGCAATTTTTTTCTGAATTTCGAGCCATCCATAGGATGCAAATGGGGAGAGGGCATCACTTGTCACACTTATTATTTGGAACTTGAGACTTACGGCGTTCGGGCACCTGATAATACTAAAACTTTTTTTAAACACTTGAAATTTCGCTTTTGTGGTGGACGATGAGAGAAGACGATCAACACCACTTTTATCGGGGTAGCCTCTCAAAAAATATCACGACCAGTGGCGTATCCAGGGGGTGCGAGGGGCGGCCGCACCCCCCCCCCCCGAAACCGGAAAATTTCTTCATACAAATGAAAAAATTCGAAAATTTCATTGAAAAAATGAGGTTTTTGGGGTTTCGCACCCCCCAAAATCGAAAAATTCAAAATCCTAGATATGCTACCCACGACCATGGATGCCAAAATGTTAAAATTTTGAAGTGTTTGCGAAAAAACAAGCCTGATAAAAGTGTTTTTCGAGTCCCCCATTTCCTTTAGAAACGCTAGTAAACGCTATTTTTCGATGTTCTGAGGGCTCTAGAAGTCGTAAATTTCGTACAAGTCAATGAAAAATTCGTATTTTTTTACAAATCAACAGATGAAAAAGAAGCTAGATGGGTTGTTCTACAAAAATTACATTGGAAATAAAAAATTACAGAAAAAATGAGCTCAAAACATATAAAAAAACTAGCTAAAAACGGCATTTTTGACGCATTTTGGCCAGAACGCGAGTCCAAACGTCTAAATATTTTTTTCCTGGTTTTTTACGCAATTTATGATAAAAAAAATCATTTTATGCATCGTTTTTATAAAATCTTGGAAAATCTCGATTTTACTTATACAAGTGTATTCCCCCTTTAAGTCTAAGGCTAAGTTTTAGCCTAAGGTTAAGTCTAAAGTTATACCTAAGGCTAAGCCTAAGGACTTTTTTATGAACTTTCCGAATATATATGTTACGGGAAAATCTGATCATTTCAATTTTTCCTGTAACATATGCACATGGCCCATCCTATTGCTGGTTTCAGATATGGACTGGGCGTGCACCCCCTTAACATTTTTGAAAAAAGGTTCAAATCTTTAGGGGAGAAGCGCGAAAGAAGAAAGAAAGAATAGAAACGCTCGGTCATTTCATTTTCCCTCTGAACTCGGTGGCGCTCTGCTCCAGGCTCTTCTTTTTATATGTATAACAAAACTCATTTCAATATTAAATGTTTCATATACGTTCTAAATATACTTACTTTATATTAATTCTTATCGTGTCTATTACTTACTTGAATATTACTGGGATAATGAAATGGAGATATAATTACATTGATACGTTAATCAAAAGTTTTCCCACAACTTTTCATTATTTAAATAGAATTACCTCCTCGAGTGAAGATATAATCCTAAATCAAAATATGAATGGAACAAAGAAGACTCTTTATGTAACATTTTATTTTAATGTTATTCCAGTAGATCAAGGTGGTAACATTATGGAATACGATTGGATTGTAAATGTGCTACTTGCAAAGATAAATAGGCCTATAAAAATAGTTAAAGCAGATGAAAAACATCGTAGAAACGACACTTTACACATATACCTATTCCAACCAGAAAAAGATATTTTTGTCAAACCTAATGTTCTAGTTAATCAAGGTGCTTATCATATGGGTGATGAATTGATGAAAAATAATATTGAGTTAGTTTGGTTTTATTTCATCTTGCCTTGTAATGCACAACATGTTCTTCCTTCCATCACATCCTACCAGAGGCGTGTCCAGGATTTTGATTTTTTTAATCTTTGGGGGGGGGGTTCAAAAAACCTTTAAAAGTCCGGTTTTCTCCACTTTCCGATCGGTTTGGAAAAAAGTGCCAGAACAAAAGTGTGGAAAAGGAACAGTGAGGATATGACAATCCATTGGGGTAATTGAGTAATCGTTTGTTCCCTCTAGTGGCATACTGCACGGCGACCAAAGTGCCTTAATAGTTTGAGGAAATATCTAAGTATCTGACTATGCATGTGTGTAAATGGCAAATGGCTGGTGTTGAGGTGGATGGTTTACTTGTGATGGGATATGGTGTGAATGAATGGCATTAATACTGTATTAGGGGAGGGGCAGACACTCTCAACCCACGGACCACCCAACCCGCACAACTCAACCCAGGATAATTCAACCCCATACAACTCAAACAAAAAATCTATAGGACTTTTCTTAGCCTCAGGCTTAGGCATAGGCCTTAGGCTTAGGCTTAGGATTAGACCTTAGGCCTAAGCCTTAGGACTTAGGCCTTAGGTTTAAGCCTTAGGCTTAGACCTTAGGCTTGGGTTTTGGCCTTAGGCTTAGGCTTAAGCCTAGGCCTAAACCATAAAGTTTTCACCAAAAATGGGTTGAGTTGTTTGGGTTGAGTTGTCCAGGTTGAGTTGTTCTGGGTTGAGTTGTCCGTGGGTTGAGTTGTCCGGGCTGAGTGGTCCGTGGGTTGAGTGCCCTGGAGTCTGTGTTAGGTTATTACATAAGAATATACATAGTCCTGACTAGCTAATACACAATTAGGATGAGGCAACTATATCCCACTAGGACATGATAAGTGGCCCCGATTCATTGAGCCTCTGAAACCTGCTCTGCTGGACAGACTGCCAGGTGTTTTCTGTTGGCCTCTGTCTAGGAGGAAGCGAACTCCCACGCATGTGCATGCTTGTCAATAGATGGAATAACCATTAAAAAACATAGGTATGTTTTGGGTTGTTATAAGGAACTGTGTCCCCCTACTTGTGCACCTAAAGAGGGGGGACCGTGCTCAGGGTCCTGTTGACCCTAGTGGGATCGATCCTGTGAGTCCAGCGTTGCTTAACTTTTAGACCGACTTCTCTATCAGCTGCACTATGGCAATTTTTTTCACTTCAGCTGAAACAAACTATACCAAATTTAGCTACTACCCGATAGCTACTTATGTTTTCCGAAACTATTATAATGCCGATTATCTTATGGCATATCCAAATGTGCATTACGTGCCACTTGGCACTAAAACAGGGTTTGGACCTATACAATTAAATTCATTGTTGCCAGCATCTCAACGTAAATATATGGTAAACTTTATTGGATCAATTCGATCAAATCGTCAAGAAATGGTAGACAGAATTAAGATTAAAAACATTTCATGTAATTACACTGCGTCCAAATAGATCTTTCACTCTAGTAAATGCGTACATGGCGCAGTAGCTAACGCATCGGTCTACGATGATAAAGGTCTCGAGTTCGAATCCCCGTTGAAGCTTAATTTTTTGCATAAATTTCAACAAATCTCATATGGGAGTATGCAGAATTGTCTCAACTATCATTTACAAAAAACCGCATCAAAAAATTCATTGTCCTTTTCGATAAATTCCAATTTGACTAGAGTGAAGGATCTATTCGGATGCAGTCTGTTCGGACCTTCGGTTGTCGGGGGGGGGGGCACTCGCCCCGGGTGTTCCCCTCTTCCCTACGCCACTCGTTATGATACTCGTTCTACTCCCCTCAACGAGCTAATTCGCATAATATAGCCGATTTTTAAAAATCGACCCTCTATACCCGTACTCAGAGTAAGGCCGCAGACCTGGCAGTTGTGTAGGGAAGGGGCACCTGGGGCTAATCGGCGAAAAATCGAACAAAATCAGTCCCCTAGTCCCCCTTATGTTTAGCCGACCAAATTTACATAAGGGCCCCTTATGATTTTTAGGAAGTGCCCCACCCTAGCGCTTCCTCTCCCAACGTGCGAGGCACAGACGAACCGTATTCGGGACGATGCCATAGGCCGAGACATACTCGAGATGGTACTCGAGATATCTTTTCCTTCTATTATATTAATTTAGCCTATATATACGTTCAAAAAGGCTGGGCTTCTAGTGATGGCTTAAATGTTGTTAATTACCGCGAT
>JAQGBS010002674.1:0-12719 GCA_034698545.1 Acrobeloides obliquus | reverse complement strand
TATTACGCCTTCTGCAGCTAAATCGATCAGTTCAAAAATCAACTCGGGTATGCTCTACAAGATGGTATATGTTTCATGGGGAAACTAAGGCGTCACTTCTGACATGTCCCTTGTAAGCTTAAGCTTAAGCCTAAGCTTAAACCTAGGCCTAGGCTTAAGCCTAAGGTTAAGCCTAAGCTTAAACCTAGGCCTAAGCCTAAGCTTAAGCCGGTCGAAAAATCGCAAAAATCCATTTTTTTAGCCACCCTATAAAATATGTCAAAAAAGTATAGCATTTTTTATACCATTGTTTCTTTCTCAAAATATGTCAAAAAAGTATGGCATTTTTTATATCATTTTTTTTCTTGACATAAAAAATGTTCAAAGAGACCAAATTCACGTGCACACGAAATTTCGAGGAAAACCCAATTTTATGAAGATTTTGCTAAAAATCCAATTTTTCTAATTAAAACAGAGATCGCAACAAAAAAATCCAGAACGGGATTTTCACAAAGGCAACAAAACACAAGTGGCAAAAAATGAGCTACTACAAAGAGTTGTGTTTGAATTTTGGGAGCTACTACACAATAGGGGGCCACCCAAAAATTTTTTTGTAAATAACCCCTCTAGAGGTAAAAACATGCGGGGAATCCGAATTAGACATTTTCGAAGCGAAAACACGCTTCCCTGATTCAGGGAAGGCCTGTGTATTAAAGCGAAAATGCGATTTTTGCGACTTTTCGCTTCAATACACAGGCTTTCCCTGAATCAGGGAAGCGTGTTTTCGCTTCGAAAATGTCTAATTCGGATTCCCCCTATGTTTTTACCTCTAGAGGGGTTATTTACAGAAAAAATTTTGGGTGGCCCCCTATTGTGTAGTAGCTCCAAAAACTCCTTGCTCCCTCCCTCCACGGAAGAGGAGCAATGTGCGCAATTGAATCCCCGAAAATCCCTAGACAACCAGTTTTCGAGCGAAAATTCGAATTTTGGTTCATTTTCGCTTCAATACACTCACTCCCTTCCCTAAATCATGATCAATTTCAAAATTGTTTCAAGAGAAACATTAGTCTCAAATATTGATTTTCGACCCAAAAATCAATGCCTCTTTTTCTTATACAAGTCGAAACTAAATTCGAATATAAAAAATTTATCACCACTAGAATTTTTTATCCCCGAAAAATCACATAGCAACAGAAATTCTTTAAACTTCTCTCTCCTACGTACTAACTCACCGTCTGCGGAAAATAATGAAATTTTCATACCGATATATACGTGATGGAAAAAAATTTACGGCCCAGTTAAAAACACCTTGTCTTGCGATTTCTATAGTATATTGTTCTATGCTTCCTTCCCTAATAACGTTGTTGCCCCTGGTGATTGGAATAGAAAATATCGTTTTCCGAGGGAAATGGAAGATTTTTTGGTAGTTAAAGGACCAGTCCACTCGGAAAAAAGATTATGGAAAAGTTATATATGCCGAAAATTCGTTCCTGAAACAATAAAAGTTGTGTAATGACACGAAAATTCAAAATTGACCATTTTCGTAAGTTGATGAAAAACGAAAAAAATTTTTACTTTTCGCGTCAATACACAACTTTTATTGATTCAGAGACGAATTTTCACTGCATTCATGTTTTCGTTGTAATACACAGATTTTAAAAATCGCCAACTTCAAGCGCAATTATCTCAAAAGCTACAACGATCAAGAGGCTACAGTAAAAACAAAATTCTCTATTTTTCATGAACTTTACAAATATAAAATTAGTGTTTTTTCCGAGTGGACTAATCCTTTAAGCAAGAGGAAAAGAATGAGAAAATGTTGAAAGTTCATGAGCTTAAATACGGGTTATACATCAACATGATGACATAGGTGTGGTAAAATAATTAACGATTTTGATGAAGGTTTTGGAGAAAAACAAAGAATGTATGATTGAACTGAGACATGCAAATACCGTCATTTTGATCGACCAAGAGTAGTCATAAGACAAAGTCTAAACGTTATTAAACAAGGTATCTAAAAACAATGTTGCGTGCTTGGGACCATTTCCCCTCGAGGACACTGGTAAAAAATATAAATTGGAAAGGACGAAGGTTGTTATAAATAAAAATTACCCATAGGAAAGTTCTCCATTTTTCATGGACGAAGATTGTTTTTCTGCTCAGACACTCTAGAGAAAATTCTCAATACCCCAGCTACCTTTATCATGTTCTACAGAAATTAGACTACGATAGAATAAAAAACAACCGAGATTTAACCCCAACGGGTTAATCATATATTAAGTTACTCCCAGATTACGCATTTGAAACAAATAAGTCAAAAATCAAATTTGTGATTAGTACAAAGTACTAATCACAAATTTGATGTATCAAAGTAATGAAAGATTTTTTATATTTACAGCTGAAAATTAAGCCTCTTGGGGATATAATCATATGACGAAAATGGAATCATTCCTATCAAAACATTCATGATAAAAAGCTATAAAGTAAGGGAAGATATTTTTATCCATTGCATCCAAAAATGAATAATGATATTTTGACAGTCTAATAATAGTAAAAATATTTTTGACTTAATAAAAAATGATAGAAATAAGGAAGTAACTCTGTTAGCTTAAGCCTAAAATAAATACTTGGCCTAAGCCTAAGGCTAAGTCTAAACCTTAGTTTGGTCTAAGCCTACGTCTAAACCTTGTTTTAAGCCTAAGACTAAGTCTAAGCCTAGGTCTAAGCCTAAGTCTAAGACTAAACTAAGCCTAGGCCTAAACCTATTAATTTTATTTCCAACAAAACTCCTAATTAAACATAATTTTAAATTTTTGATAAGTTCAAAAAAATGAAAAAACGAACAAGCAGGTGTCAAAAAATGATATCATGCTAGTCTAGAAAATGTGCTAACACTCTCAAAAAGGAGCATGTACCCCCCATAAAAAGCCTCCTAAAACTTTCGACCAACACAACACTAAACTTTAATATCTAATGAATTTCTATATGCTGAAGAAACAAAGAGAAAAATCAAAAGGATATAAAAAATAGCGCATTAAAAATTTCTTCGGAATGACTTCCCCGAATCGCAAACTCGCCATTTTTTTCGTGTCGATGTCGAGTTCGGAGAGCAGCTCGAGGCAAATCAAGTATGCATAAGGTAGTTATTTTGATGGATTGTCGACTGACATAAAACAGAACTACAACAAAGTGCAATGGAGAATGGCAAGATGTTGGGATCTTGGAAAATTTTTGAGAAATACAAAATGAATTCTAGGAAGTGAAAGTTAAGGGGGATAAATAAATACAAAATTCTGAATATTTTTTCGAAAAAGTTTTTTTTAAATCTTGGAAAAAAATTCATGTTAAATTATAAGCAAAATTAAAAATCACGATTTTATTGTGAACTTGGCTCAGTGGTAGTGCTCCAAGATTCGAGTCTAAGGGTGTCGGGTTCGAATCCCACCTGAGTCGATTTGATTTTGCCTGCGAAAAAATGCCTGTAAAATTCAAAATTTTTGAATTCTCAAGTTTTCGTTTCAATACACAGTTTTCGTCATAATTTCCGTATATAATCCTACATATCTTTAGCTAACAAATTTTCATTTCATCATGTCATGTGTACTCGTTTCCCACCTCCCTTAATGACAATTGGCATTTAAACAATATACCTTTTTCCTGTCCCGCTTAGATCCTCTAAAAGCTTCCATGAATAGACATCTTAGCAACACGAAAGCCGTATGAAGATTTCAAAAAAGCATGACTAAAAAAATGTTCCATTCAAACTAAACAGAGTTCATTAACAAAAATCACATCATTTCTATGCTAGGAAGAAAAAAGCACAAAATATAAAATTTTGTTTTTATAAGTCATTCTAACCTATAGGGAAAGCAAAGTGAGACACTTGCCACTGCATCATGACGAATTTTGTTTCACATTCTACAAGGTGTGCCAAAAAAATCTACATAGCAAAATCAAATCGCCGCGTGTGGGATTCGATCCTGCTACAATTGTAACTATAGTTGAATAGGGGGTCGTAATTACGACCCCCCCCCCCCCGGTGCCGTGAGGGCCCCAAAAAATAGGGGGGGGGCCGAAAAGGCAAAAATTTCCTTTAGACCCCCCACGAGGAGGTTACGACCCCCCCCATTCAACTATGATTGGAACCGAGACTACTACGACTGAGACATGCACAAGTGAACGCATAAAAAATAGATTTGTTCAATGAAGTTTCAAATAACAAAATTAGCTGCTATAACTCTAATCCTGAGGAGGTAAAAATTTTTGGGCAAAAACTTTTCGATGGTAAAGGGAGTCGAACTCAGGAAAGTCCAGTCATTGGTCTGCAACCAATCCACTGTACCATCCTGCTTTTTGATTGAATGAATCATTTTTTACTTTATATAGTAGTGTATACTTTTGATCTCCTCAGGATTAGAGTTAGTTATGTAGCAGCTAATTTTGTCATTTCTAAAGGGTTAGCAGGTATGCTTTTTCAGAATATTCAGAATAACTTTTTGAAACAATTCATGCATCACTTTGTCCGTGTTCCTCGTACGATCTTATACAAAATTGTGTTATAGTTGAAATAAGATTGTACTTTGCTAAAATAGACCTATGATAATCTTCTTAGTATCCAAGATCATAAATTCTAAAAGAGTTCTATGGATAAATTAAGGAACACAATAGGATAATTTATGCTATGCAAAAAAATGGGGAGATTGGAGAGGAAACTCTTGTGTGGATATGAAGCTTGGTTGCACTTTAGAGCAAAAAAAAATTGGAAATGACTCAAATCCGGGATATTTCTGCAAAAAATTCCAAAAATTCAATTTGTGGTTAAATGCTTAGTATTGACAAGAAAACTCTCCAGAACTCCAAATTTTGGTCAAATTTGAAAATTTCTTTTAAAAACTTGTTCAGCATGAAACATTAGACAAACGCAAAAATTTTGAGGGATTTTTAATTTTATCGACTCAAGAGGGAATAGAACCAGACCCTATAAACTGCTAGCATAGCCATGTGGATAGTGAGTTAGTAAACGAAGCACATTTATATGGCATGATGGGTGTCGTTTAAAGCTTTTTTACTATGCTAAACACGATGGTGGCAATGATTTTGTTTGAAAGTTTTTATGAGAAAAAATAAATTTTTGGCACCCCTTCAGAGCTACAAATTTTGTTCAAAATTGAAAAATTCCTTTAAAAACTTGTTCAACATGAAAAATTAGACAAACGCAAAAATTTTGAGGGATTTTTAATTTTATCGACTCAAAGGGGATCGAACCAAACCCTATAAACTGCAAGCATAGCCATGTGGATAGTGAGTTAGTAAAAGAAGCACATTTATATAGCATGATGGGTGTCGTTTAAAGCTTTTTTACTATGCTGAACACGATGGAGGCAATAATTTTGTCTGAAAGTTTTTATTAGAAAAAATCCATTTTTGGTGGCTCAAGAACAAAAAAATTAGAGTAAATTCCAAACAGCTCAAACGCGATTAAAAAAAACCAAAAAACATCACACTTAAATATTCATTCAATCCTCCCACTTACACTATAACTGTGCATGTCATTTTCATCTGAACTTTTCCGAACACCCATACCCCTCGAAAAATTGAAGTTTAATTAAAACCTGAGAAGAACAACAAAGTTTTATGACCATCCATCACTGAGCCAGAACTTTTATTAGCTGCTTATTCGATTTCGAATTCTTTCTATAGTACGACAGAACATTCCTCTAGCACATTTATGGGTGGAGCTTGTACATATACACTTACTCTTTTTTTCAGCATCTACGATGTTTGTGCGTTCTTTTGGAGAGGACGGAAGAGCAATGATAAAATTTGCATAAAGTTGCGAAAAAGCAGGAAGATTCTAAAACGGGGGAGATTTCCGCTATTAAGTTTATTCTCGGGGTGCTAATGGTGTTTATGAGGAAGTTTTAGTCGACAAGTGGCTAAATAGGGAGGAATGGAAATTGGAAAAATGGAGTAAATACACGTTTGGGAGTAATTTCGAAAATTGTCTCTGATTTCATAGACTTTATACTTTGGTAAACCCCGTTTTTGTGGCATAAAAAATGGATTTTTTCACAGAAAATTTTCCAAACAAAATCATCGCCACCATCGTGTTTAGCATAGTAAAAAAAGCTTTAAACGACACCCATCATGCAATATAAATGTGCTTCGTTTACTAACTCACTATCCACTAGGCTATGCGCGCAGTTTATAGGGGCTGGTTCGATCCCTTTGAGATAAGTTTGTCATAATAATGTTTCAAGGTTAACATTATAATCATCTTAGTTGATAAACAAGAAATCCAAAATAGGAAAAAAAATTGAAAAAATAGGAAAAAAATTGAAAAATTCGAAAAAATTTTAAAAAATTTGAAACATTCGAAAAAATAGAAAAAAATCGAAAAAATAGAAAAAAATCGAAAAATTTGAAAAAATTCGTAAAAATTGAAAAAATTGGAAACAAAATGAAAAATTGGAAAAAAATTGAAAAAATTTGTAAAAATTGAAAAAAATCGAAAAAATTGAAAAAAATTTAATCCTGCTAGAATCCCAATCTCAAAAAAAATTGCAAAATGACACCACCTAACACCTTCCTTTACCTCTCAAACCTTGTTTTGATCAAAAATTTCCACTTTACTTTTATGAATAAAACTTTTCCACCTGCATTCTAAGTACATACAAATCATATAGAATCACTTTGAAACTTTCTTCGCGTGTTAAGCACTAATAACTACATAAATTCGAGCGTGGCAGATGATTTATAAATGTTTTTAAGCTACTAAAATTTTTATGGCTTTCCAAAAATTTGCACAAATTTTTGGAATTTCAAAAAAGTTGCATGTATCATTTTCTAAGAAAATATGGTCATTATAGATAAATTTCTCTCTCTCTTTTTTCGAACACCACTTTTAAATATTTATGTAGATATAAAAAGCCGGAAGATGGTGGGAGTTGGTTCTTGGGAGGACAAGAAAAGTTCCTTGTTCTTTCAAAAATAGATAATGACATGAAATTTCGGGAAAAAAGTGCTAAAAACGATTATAAGAAAGTGCGAAAAGATTCTCGTAAAAAATTCAGAAATATTTTGGATTTCAACAGGAACCAAAAAATGTACTTTGCACACAAAATTTTCCAAGCAAAATTATTGTCGCCATCATGTTTAGCATAGTAAAAAAGCTTTAAACGACACCCATCATGGCATATAAATGTGCTTCTTTTACTAACTCACTATCCACTAGACTATACGTGCAGTTTATAGGGGCATCTCTTAGATCCATTTTTTGGAGCCCCTGAGAACTCCAAATTTTGTTCAAAATTGAAAAATTCTTTCAAAATCTTGTTCAGCATGAAAAATTAGACAAATGCAAAAATTTTGAGCAATTTTTAATTGTTTTTCTACTCAGGGGGATCGAACCAGACCTTATAAACTGACGCATAGTCTAGTGGATAGTGAGTTAGTAAAAGAAGAACATTTATATGGCATGATGGGTATCTTTTAAAGCTTTTTTACTATGATGAACACGATGGCGACAATAATTTTGCTTGAAAAAACATCCATTTAAACACTATAGTCGAAATTTTTTTTGGCTATCACGGAACTTTTTATTGAATCAGGCAACGTATACATTGGAACGAAAAGAATCGTGGATCTTTATATAGCTTTTTTGATGCATCCCTGCGTGATCGTGTGGTGGGAAAATCAGGATTAGTTAGTACTAATCCTTATTTTCCACCATACGACCACGCAGGGATGCATCAAAAAAGCTATATAAGGATCCACGATTCTTTTCGCTCCAATGCACACGTTGATAAAAAAGTTCCGTGGTGGCCAAAAAATTTCGACTATAGCCAAGCGGAAAATTATATATGAAATTTAAGACACCACTTTTTTTACGTCACATCCTAAAAAATTTTCCAACCGAGTAGAAATTCACTTTTTTACTCTTCAAAGATTAAAAAACCATGAAAAAAGACTTAAACCAGCACTAAAATTCAATTTAGCATCCAAGATCTTATATAAAATGTCACGTAGGACACTTGGGGGGTGAAAAACTCATTCACCCGAGAACATTAAATGCTGGTATTTGTCATCGACTCATGTTTTAGTCATTGTTTGAGCACCTAAAGGTTAAGAAGTGGATATAGGATATAGTAGTAGAGCACAAAAGCTAAAACACAATTAAATCAAATTTTTTGGTGCAAAAATATCATATAAAAAATGAGTGGATTTTGAAAACGGGTGATCAGTCCCTAGGTTGTAAAAAGATTATAAAACAGTGTTAGTGCTTGTGCTCATAGCCGAATTGCTAGTGAGCTGGTATTTATATAGAATGAAAAGGTTTTTTTCAAGCGGGCAAGCAAAGCCTAAACCTAAGCCTCGGGCCTAAGCGTAAGCCTTAGGCTAATCCTAATCCTAACAAGGATTGTTCCCTAGTTGCAACAACCCTATGGCCAAAAAACGATCGGATTCGGCTTAGTCTTAGGCTTGTGCTTAGACTTACTCTTAGTCTTACAAGGATTGTTCCCTAGTTGCAACACCCCCATGGCCAATAAACGAATACAATGTGAAACTACACGGAAAACTAAAAATTTTAAAAAGAAAATTGGAGGCCAACAGGAAGAAAAGAGTTGAGCTATGGGCCTCACAAGGTTTTAATCCTTATTTTTTGTTTTAAGGCCATATCTCGGTCATTTTAAATCCATTTTTGCTGATTTAGTTTTCTTTGGTGAAAAAATGAAGGTCATAGGGGTGTTGCAGCTAGTGAGCAATCATTGTAAGTCTAAGAGTAAACTTAAGACTAAGCCTTTGGCAAGCCTAAGACTACTCTTAAGCTTAAGACTAAGTCTAAGCTTAAGCATAAGCCTAAGCTCAAGACAAAGCCTAAATACTAATGAGACCTAAAGTCCATAAAAGCATAAATTTTACAACCCACTTATAGTCATTTATTTTCATAACAAGCTCGTAAAATTCATAATAAAACCATAAAAAAGTTTGCTAGAGATGATTTATAGTATACGTGGGCAAGGGGTGGGTTGACCCACCCCCATATCGCCGCAAGAGGGTAAAATGTAGGAAACATGTCTCAGTTGGGTGTGATGGATGAGGGAAAAATTGTATCGCAGGTCGTCGCGAAGCGCGGACCTGCGATACGTTTTTTTGGTCGACAAACGTATCGCATTTGGGTCTTCGACCTACCCCCTTGCCCATGTATGATTTATAGTTAAATATTCTCGAGACTATTAATTATCTACGTAGTTTATTCAAATGTTCTATTTGAATGAATTTCATTAGTGCCAATCTTCCAATTAGGGATCTTCTTAGTGATTTTGTATTTTATGTTTTCTGACCTTGATATTTTTAATTAAAATTATGCAAGGCTCGTGCAAAAATTATTCTATTTTTTGTAAAAAAATTAGTTTTTGGAGCAAAACTGATTTCATTGAACAATTAAACTAAAGACAATTTTTTGTAACTTTTTTTTAAACTTTCCCAAATCCGGATTCAGAATCAAGATTTTTTTTGCTCCATTTTTTGTAAAAGAATTTTTTGATCATCAAAATTTTCGCCATAGCGGGATCGAACCTGCGGGTCCAACGTTGCTTAACTTCTCAGATCGGACGGGGAGCGCCTTGGACCACTTGACCATCGCCTCGGACTTTTTTTCCCATTGGCGGCGGAAACGAACTTTAACATGAATGGCCAACGTTCTAGCCATTAAGCCATGCGCGGCTTTTTTCATTTAATCATAAAAAGAGTTTGCAAATTTATTATTCTAACAACCTTTTTTTACAACCTATCTAAAATTATAATTTTTACGTAAAAAATTAATTTTTTTTACATCATCACACATACACCCACTTTTACACCCTCGTATGCCATAACAAAACAGAATGATGTGATTAGGCGTTAAAGTTAGCCTTCTAACCCCGTGCTTTTGCTCTCACTCTAGCGTCATCACTTAGACCAATTTGCTTAGCCGACTGAAAACGAGCGGAATAACGTTGCGGAAGGAAGGAAGAATAGAATAGAAGCAAAAATGGAATAAATGAAAAAGAAAAAATTTACACGTTTACAAACAACAAATTAGGAACAATGAAAAATTAGTCATAATGTGCATCAAAGTGGTTAGATTTGGCTAGTTGATTAGTAAAATCTTTCTGATATCTTTTAGTCATTTTGGCCCCAAAAAATGTGATTTTTGGTCTAAAATGCCATGGGGAAGGGTTATAAAAGTTGAGCCAGCAGCATGCTCATATAGTCCGTTTCCGATTCAAGCTTAAATTTTTTATACACCATAGCGCAGTGAATAGCGAAGTCGATCGTTAGATCTGTCAAGTAGTGGCGTAGCCAAGGGAGGGACGATCGCCATACGTGGATTGAGGAGAGGGTCCACTTTTCGGAAAATTTACGGGGGGGGGGGGGTTGAGACAGCCAAGTTCGTCTAGGATCCCCACTAGGGGCGAGACAACACCAGCGTCTTAACATTTGCGCCCCAGACATTTGCGTTCCGACATTTGCGGTCCCGACAATTGAATCCCCGACATTTGCGGCTCAAACATTTGAAACCTCGACATTTGCGGCTCAACATCCTCGTGGTTTTAAATGGGGCCGCAAATGTTGAGCCGCAAATGTCGAGGCCGCAAATGTCGGAACGCAAATGTCTGGGACGCAAATGTTAAGGCGCTGGTGTCGTCCCGCCCCACTAGGATCAACCTTTTGATTTTCAAGAAAATAGGTAAAAATTCTAGGTATTTTTGCCTATCATTTTTCTTGAAAATCAAAAGTTTGACCTTAATTGGCTGTCTCAAAGTTGTTTAACTTGCCATATCAGACGATCGGCTTCTCTATCCACTGCGCTATGAATTTCAAAAATTTTAAGTTTGATGCGGAAAAGGACTATATGTCAGAAACTTAAAATCATCATGATCAATTAGTGGTGAAATAATGTCTAGACTTATATCCTCTTATACTTTTTGCACACATCTGGACCAAATTCCAAATGTTTTCCTCTTAAACACGTCTCAAGAAACCAAGACGATAACCTACGTAATGTTTTGCAGGTGCTACAAAATTGTTGCCTACCCCATATTATTAGCTCCTAATGAAAAAAGTTTAATTAATTTTATGGGTTTTTCGTATGTTTAATCGTAAGCTAATATTTCATTTTTTTATTATTAGGATCTTGACGTAAATGTCGGTGTTTAATTCCAAAAACAAATTATACTTTTTTTAGTTTTAAAAATGGGGCTACCGCCTGATAAAAAGCGTCACTCAAAAAAGTCTAAAATTTCAACAAAAAAGATTTTTACTCGATCAAGTTTCTTGAAAAAATCGGCTTGGTGAGAGATTATCAATAAAATCTATTTTGGTTTAAATTTTTTCGTGTCAATAAACGGATTTTATTGATAATCAGGCAACGAAAAGTTCGTACGAAAGGTTTGTACGAAAAGTACCGTACGAGAAGTATCGTACGAAAAGTTCATACAACTGTGGTTCGTACGAACCACAATTGTACGAAAAGCTATACTGCCAAAATCATCATTTTTTCCAACAAAAAGTTGACATTTTCTGAATGTTCCCATTCAAATTTTAAGTTGAAAACCCTCAGAAAATGTCTTTTGATAAAAAATAAAAAATTTTGGGTGGGATACTTAAAACATACTAGTAGACCTTTTAACTGGTGTCCCGGGCCGCAGCGAGCTGGCTCAGACTGTTCCGCAGCCCGGCCCAGCTCGACTAGGCTCTTAACTAGCGCCCTGATCCGCAGCCTGGGTTGGATATTAAAAAGCCTAATCTATACTCGCCCAAATGTTTTCTTCGAGTATGATGAAAGATATTCTGTTGCCGATACATAGAATAGTTTTTAGCTTCCTCAACTTCCAACTCGCTGGAACATCTGTTCAGTTTACTACCCAAAATTTGTATAGAGTATTTGTTTGTCTTATCCCACCAGAATTACCAGTTTGTGCACAAATTTGTCGCCAAGGATTTGAAGATGCCATACGATTCTTACTTGTAAAAGGTAAGAGAATTTTATATAAAAAATTTGAGTAAAACAAATGAATTTTTAGGTATAATCCAGTGTGATAGATGTCTTACTGACCAAAGCAGAATGTTTTCTGTTGAAACGCAAGAAATTGAATGCATAGAAAATGGTGAGATGTCGAGCCAACTCAAGTAAATTTTAGAAAATAATCAAAAATGGGAATTGAATCCCTTAGGGCCTAGAAATCTGAAGATGACAAGTTTTGAAGGGCCCTAGGGACCTTCAAAACTTGCCACCCTCAGCTAGTTTTATCCCTCAACCCAACTTTCTATTAGAAATTTCTTAAAGACCAAATTTTAGGAAACAACACTTGTCTCCATGTGGATCATGTGAATGCTTTGAAAAATTAACCCCCAAAGAAATTGAATTATTCCCTGCCATGACCCAATTTCTTGATGAAGTTAGTGCTGCTGAATCCTATATTTACAACTATCTTTATTCCTTCAAATTATTTCGATATTCAAGACGAATGCTGATGCCTGTTATGTTTCCTTTCGAATATTCCAAAGCGATTTGTTTGAAGTAAGAGATTAATTTGCATACAGTAGAAAATAAAATCCGATCAAACTTTAAAATGCCATATCTCCGCCAATTTAAATCTGTTTGGGCTAAGCAATAGCTCATTGAATTCTTGAGATCACGACGAACAACTTTGTAGAACATCACTTTTCATGAAACTTTTCATGAAAAACTGTGA
>JAQGBS010002673.1:0-12721 GCA_034698545.1 Acrobeloides obliquus | reverse complement strand
AGTTTTTGCTGAAAATGCTCAGAAAATTTAGATTTTCAACTAAAATTTTGTTGAAATTCTTGAGTTAACAAAAAAAACCAGCGCATCAGGCGAAATTTTTTTTTGAAAACACGATTTTTTAAAGATGAAAATGTTCAGAAAATGGAAATTTTTGGTGAATAAATTTTTAGGCTGATTTAGGTCATTTTTGTTGTGAAAAAATGGAAATTTTTATATATTTTTGATGAAAATTGTAATGGGGACCTTTGTAAAAAATGAAAATAAGAAAAAAATGTCTAGATTATACTGCCAAAAATCAGAACATTTTTGATAAATCAGACCCACTCTGAGCCCTGTTTTTGTATTATCTAATATGCCAAATTTTCAGCAATGGACAATCGCCAGTTATGGTGCTTTTGATATTACTAAAGCGAATATGCCGGACTTTAGCAAGCCGAAAAAGAGTAGCAAAAAATTACCGCCGGTAAAGAAGAGAAGATCTATGAGACCGATAAGGACCCGAATAATTTGAGTGGTTGTATAATATCTTAATCTTATTTGTGATATATATTGTTTTGATTCGATCTGATTAATTAGTTGTACTTGTGTGTTTCAAGCATAAAGCCTGATTTTTCACCATGTTCCAAGCAAAAAAGCATGATTTTTCATCATGTTTCAAGCAAAAAAGCTTCATTTTTCAAGCAAAAAAGCCCGATTTTGCTTCATTTTTCAAGCAGAAAAAGATGAGCACTACTTGTGTTTCAAGCAGAAAAAGCCGGCATAAATTCCAACAGATTCTCATCACTAAGCGATTCTAATAAATTTTCCCTCATAAGATATACTTTACGCGGGATATTATCGAGATTATCAACATCATCGAGATTATCAAGATCGAAATAATCACGCATATTCAAAAATCTTGCCATTTTTCTAATATTTGATAAAAAATAGAATAGAGCAATACAATAGTTCAGCTTTTTGAAAAATCGAAATTTTTACCCCAAGGCGTAAAAATTTCGATTTTTCAAAAATTTCTCTAAATCGTCTGATTTTTAGTTCTGGGGGGTTTTTCGGCATGGAGAACTCGAATTCGAAGGAATTTTTTGATTTTGACCATTGGAAGTTATCATCCCTACGAGGGTATACCCCTAAAAAGGCTAAAAAATTGTAAGCCATTTTTGTCCGTAATCCCGAGGTCTAGAGCAAAAAATACTAGCAGATTCTTGTTCAGCGCCTATAAAAACCCCTAGAAACTAGTTTTCAGTCGAAAATTGGGTAAACATATGCAAAAAACAAAAAAAGATAAAAAAGTTAGCCTGCTCGAGAGGAGGCTAAGGATACCTATCCTTAGCTAAGGTTAGAAATCCTTAGCTTTTAGCATTATTCCTACGGATAGTTAGCTAAGGATACTTATCCTTAGCTAAGGATAGATCCGTATCTTTATTCCTACTAACTATCTCTAGCTAAGGATATCTATCCCTAGCTAAGGATATCTATCCCTAGCTAAGGATACTATCCTTAGCTTTTAGCATTATTCCTACGGGCCCTGGTCCTTATACACAGCAAGCTCAAAATCAACTGGGTGTACCAGGGTTTAATTCTTACCAAACTCAACAAAGTGTACCAGGGTTTAATTCATTCCAAACTCAACAACAAAGAAGTAAGAAATTATATTTCTTTTGTAAAATTTTTTGAAAATTTTTCCCCATGATTTAATTAAAGGAGTGGCCCCTAACTAAATAATTTTAATTTTGTTTAAATTTATTTATAGCTACTCCTCGTCCTTATACACAACAAGGTGTACAAGGGTTTAATTCTTACCAAGCTCAACAACAAAGAAGTAAGAAGTTATATTTCTTTAAAATTTCCCATGATTTAATAAAACGAGTGGTCCCTATCTAAGTAATTTTAATTTGTTTAAATTTATAGGTACTCCTGGCCCTTATATACAGCAAGCTCAAAATCAACAAGGTGTACAAGGGTTTAATTCTATCCAAAATCAACAAAGTGTACCAGGGTTTAATTCATTCCAAACTCAACAAAGTGTACCAGCGTTTAATTCTTACCAAACTCAACAACAAAGAAGTAAGAAATTATATTTCTTTTGTAAAATATTTTGAAAATTTTTCCCCATGATTTAATCAAAGAAGTGTACCTAAGTAATTTTATATTTGTTTAAATTTATTTATAGGCACTCCTGGTCTTTATACACAACAAGCTCCAAATCAACAAGGTGTACAAGGGTTTAATTCGTTCCAAAATCAACAAGGTGTACAAGGGTTTAATTCTGTCCAAAATCAACAAGGTGTACCAGGGTTTAATTCTTACCAAACTCAACAAAGTGTACCAGCTTTTAATTCTTACCAAACTCAACAACAAAGAAGTAAGAAATTATATCTCTTTAAAATTTCCCATGATTTAATGAAACGAGTGGTCCCTATCTAAGTAATTTTAATTTTGTTTAAATTTATAGGTACTCCTGGCCCTTATATACAGCAAGCTCAAAATCAACAAGGTGTACAAGGGTTTAATTCTTACCAAACTCAACAAAGTGTACCAGTGTTTAATTCTGTCCAAAATCAACAACAAAGAAGTAGGAAATTTATTTCAGTAAAAAATAAGGTTTTATTAAAAAACCAAAAATTTTTTTGTTTTTTATCCCCAAAAACCTCATTTTTATTTAAAGGGGGGGGGGGGAACATTTATATACCGAAATCGGGTTTTTCGTTAAAATGTAATAAATCGATGAAAATTTACATACATATAGGTAAAATTTCATGGGGAATCCAATGGCGATGTTATTTTTCCAAAATTCTCTATCCTAGAGGTCGAAAAATTGAATTTTAAGTGTTTTTTCTATGTTTTTTTTCACTAAATTTCATTTTTTTCGCTTATTTTCAATTAAAATTTGATTTTGTCAATTAGAATTGTAAAATCGTTTCTGCTGAACAGATTTATGCCAAAATTATCGTGTTTCATGCCAGACTCATAAAGTTACTGCCAGGGAAATATAAGGTCAAAAAGTCGCCCAAAACACCCTTTGATGATGTCAAAATTTGCCACAATTTATATATATTCGGAAAATTCGTGAAAAATGGAGCATTTTTTGTTTTTACAGTAAATTCTGAATCGTTATCGTTGTCGAGATAATCGCGTTTGAAGTTGGCGATTTTTTGAAATTTGAATTCCCGCCAAAACCCAGCAATTAGGTCAGGTTTTGGCGGGAATTCAAATTTCAAACAAATGTGTTTTTACAAATGTATGAACAAATTTGAGTGTACCCAAATTCGTATGTTAATGCAAATGATGCAAATTCTGGCTTAGGAACTGTTAGGTATGGAGATGCTAGTTTTGGAAATAACGGTGTTGCTAATAGTGGTGGTGGCTCATATTCTTGGGGAAACTGGTACGTGTATCAACTTTTTTTAATACTCGGGGTCGAACTGTTAGTGTTGTTTACAAAGATTCTAGGTATGGAGATGCTAGTATTGGAAATAACGGTGTTGCTAATAATGGTGGTAGATCATATTCTTGGGGAAACTGGTATGTCAACTTTTTTTAATACCCGGGGTTGGACTGTTAGTGTTGTTTATAAAGATATTTAGACTTACCGATAAAAATACAAAGTTAATAAATTGTGTTATTTTTGTTATGACCTCGGGAAAGATGAAAACGACTGGCAAGTGAGAGCAAAATGTGAGCTGACAGGATTTAGGAGTTCGAACTAAGCATACCTGAAATATTGCACGTTAGCTGATTATCAGAAAGCTTGTCCAGTTAGCCAGGCAGCCTCCAGATCGGCTGTGCTTTAGAGACCTACATAATATAAACATACAGTGACCAAATATCATTAAAACAACACTTACAATCCGTTCCTGGGTGTTAAATTGAAATATACAAATTTTATTCATAGTGATCCCGTTAGACGTAAACAAGCCGAACAAAATGCTATAAAAAATGCTGATGGAAGTTACTCATATACATGGTGAGTATACAAATTTTATATTTTATAAAAACTAAATTTAGCTAATGTCAAAGGTGTTACGAACTACGAGAAAAACAAAAATATAAATATTTTGTGTGTTTGTTGTGTGGCTCTAAATAAATTCTTTATTTCATTAGAAATCACACTATTACAGAGAAATTGAGACCTAGAAATTTCAATAAACTGCTTGGAAAATGATACGAATCGATGGGGAATGATCCAAATTTTTAAGAAACTTTTCATAAAGATCTGGTCATCTTTATTCTTTGACTTCTGTTCAGGCAAGCGACGGCCATGGGGTCTAAAAATAAAGATGCTCAGATCTTCGCGGAAAGTTTCTTAAAAATTAATGTGGATCATTCCCCATCAATTGGTATCATTTTCCAAGCAAAAATAAGTTTATTGAAATTCCTATGGCTCAATTTCTGAAAATGGTCACAAATCAGTAAAAAAACTTTATGCCTGTAATATCTTTTATTTATTGATATTTTTGTACAAAATAAGGAAGTATTCAAAAACATATTCAGCTAAAAAAGGGTATCAATAAAACAGGTTTACTGTTTTCTCCTTTCTGGCGATTATTTTTCTTTATCGAGCAAACCTTTTAGAGTCATTGTTGATATTTTTTACTTGTCAAATATTTAAAATTTTATCGTGATAACTTATCTTAAACCACGCCAATTGGAAAAACGCTATGGAGAATTAAATGTTTGAAAGTTTTTGAAAAATAGAGCATTTTTTGTTTTTACGAAAACATTTGAATCGTTGAAGTTTTCGAGATAAGTAAGTGAGCTGAAGCTTGCGATTTTTGGAGACTGTATATTACAACGAAAACATGAACACATTGCAAATTCGTCCTTAATTCTACCTCTATAAACGTGTAATGTGCGTTTGTGATTACGATCTCGGGAACGCGTGATTTGAACCATCATTGCTCGAATTAAAGTTGTAGGAGACGTTGAGAGAAGAAAAACAAAAATTTTTTGTATGCCCCTCAAAATTTTTATCTTTTCCGGGTAATATGTATTACCCGGAAAAGACATATACGTATTACCCGAATGCAATGTTTTTGCTGCAATACAATGTTTTCGCTGCAATGCTTTTCCAGTTAATACGTGTAAGTCAATTTGAGCAACGTTTTCGCTGCAATGGAACTCTTTCGCTGCCTCTCGGAGTTGTATTCGAAGTCGCCGCTCGGAGTCTCTAATGAGAGCAAAGATCTCCGGAGCGCCGAAGGCACTCGGCTCCATGTTTGGACGCTCGGAGATTCGGGATTCCACCGAGCGCGTTAGCGTTCGGTTTCTCTGTACTTCAATAAAGGTTGTGTATCGACGCAAAAATTAAAAAATTTTTTTGACATTTTTCATAAGTCGATGAAAAATTAATTTTTTTTTGAATTTTCGCGCTGATACACTTCTTTTATTGACTCAGGGATGATTTTATATCGTGTTCATTTTTTCATTGTAATACACAGATTTCAAAAATCGTAAATTTTCATAGGCATTTTTCTCGAAAACTACGATTCAAAGGTTCCTGAAAAATGTTCTATTTTTTATGAACTTTCCGAATATATAATTTTTCATAGTGTTTTTCCGAGAGAGTGGTCCTTTAAGAAACAGTTTTAGAATCTTAAAAATGCTTGACTTTTATAATTTGACATTTACTTGCTTCCACATTTTGCAAATTTCAATATACGCTCCAACGAGTTATACGCCAGCTCCTGATATAAATAAATTATGTCATATGATAGTAGACAATGCTCCATCTTCAGAATCTGCACACACAAACAAGGCTTACAGTTTTAGTACGATTTTGCCACCATCCGTCCAAGAAAATCCTCATGGATATTGTGATGGAGGTGTGAAAGTAGGAAACCCTTGCGGTGGTGATCCAAATTTTATATGTCAACGGAATGCATTTCGAGCACTTTGCCAATGCATAAACGGTTATGTTGAAGATAAAAGTGGTTTATCAAAATGTGTCTGTCCAAATAACATGGTTGTAAAAAATGGAAAGTGTATCTGCAACAATGGTCATGTAAGAGCAGTTCTAAAGATCCATTGCGTAGAATAGGAAATTACAAGTGGGATAGGGGAAGGAACAATCCCTGAAGGCATAATCAGATAATTATATGTTTGAGAGGAGGACAGAGGGAGGGTCAAAAATATAATGAGGTGGTTTTGTTAAGGAAATTTTTCAAATAGATTAAAATTTACTCAAGTTAATTTATTAATGTTAATAAAAATTTTTGGCCAGGGAGTAAAAATATAAGGGTTGCTTTATGATTTTTTGGCTAGCCTGCAGTCGATCGTTGTATGAAGAGATGTTTTCTAAATTTGTTATTGATGAAGAGTTGGTAAGGGAAGTGTCCCCACCCTATCTTATGTGTGCAAGAAATCATGGAGAGGCTGATAAGATGGGAAAGGAAGGGAACGGGGGAACGAGGGTTGAGAAAGGTTCCTGCATCAATAGCCCCGAGTACAGCTCGGTATGCGGCCTCTCCCGAGTACGCATCAGACTGCGGCATTCTTATTTTTTAAACATAGTGAACATTTTATAGAAACAAACACCAGATGAAAAATGTATAGAACCTATAAAAAGCTGTCCATGGGGCGAACGAATTCAGTGCTATAAAGGGACCGGTCAACTAGACTCGTTTGATTGCATACCTATTTGTGAATGCATTGAGGGCTTTCAAATTGATGGAAAATGTGACCTAAATAACATTTTAATTTTTCCATATGTCTATAAAGGCATGCATTTACAAAATGCAAAAAATAAATGCATTGTAAGAGGCCAGAATTCAAGCTTCGAATTGAAGCCTGTCAACGAACGATGTGATTTTGACAAAAATTTCTTATGTATAAAAAAAGATAATGAAAAACCAAGATGTGAGTGCACGAATGGGTTTGAACTTCAAATGATGGGTCATTCAGTTTCATGTGGATGTTTTGCACCAAAGATTAAATTGGGAGGAAAATGTGAATGTCCTAATGGCCAAGTAAATCTGGTAGTGTTTTTTAAAGAAATTTTTCAGCAAGCTCAAAATCAACAATGTTTACAAGGATTTAATTCTTTCCCAACTCAACAAGGTGTACCAGGGGTTAATTCTTACCAAACTCAACAACAAAGAAGTAAGAAATTATATTTCTATTGTAAAGTTTTTTAAAATTTTTCTCCATGATTTAATGAAACAAGTGGTCCCCATCTAAGTAATTTTATTTTTGTTTAAATTTATTTATAGGAACTCCTGGTCCCTATATACAGCAAGCTCAAAATCAACAAGGTATACAAGGGTTTAATTCTTTCCGAACTCAGCAAAGTGTACCAAGGTATAACTCTTTCCAAACTCAACAACAAAGAAGTAAGAAATTATATTTCATTAAAAAACAAGGTTTTAGTAAAAAACCAAAAATTTTTTGTTTTTTATCTCTCGGTTTTTGGGGGATGCGTGGGGGAGGGGACCCTGCCCGGGATCTGAAAAATCAAATTTCTAAAAATAGCTCCAATTTGGCTAATTTTTTCTACTCGGGAGTTTTCGCGTATAGGGAACACGAACCCGAAGGAATTTTTGAATTTTAACCTTAATTGTAGGAGTATTTTCAGCTTAAAAACGTCCTTTTTAAAAAAATTCGACGTTACATCACTATTTTTTTGCTTAAGAATAAGGATTGTCAACAAAAAATTTCTACGCGGAGCATGTAAACCAAAAAAAGGTCGAAAAACGAGAATTTTCTTGTGAGTGACCACCTGAAACTGGATCTTGTTAACTTGCCTGCGCATCATACTTCTTTTTTTGCTATGCACAATCTCCCTCTCCAATTTGCAGAGCTTTTAAGGGGTTTGTACACGCGTGATTAAGGAGATATCTGTCCTCACACAATTAAAACAATAAATTATAAAACTATGTTTTTACAAATGTATGAACAAATTTGAGTGTACCCAAATTCGTATGTTAATGTAAATGATGCAAATTCTGGCTTAGGAACTGTTAGGTATGGAGATGCTAGTTTTGGAAATAACGGTGTTGCTAATGGTGGTGGTAGCTCATATTCTTGGCGAAACTGGTATGTGTGTCAACTTTTTTTTAATAACCGGGGTCGGGCTGTTAATGTTGTTTATAAAATTTCTAGGTACGGAGATGATAGTTTTGGAAATAACGGTTTTGCTAATAGTGGTGGTAGAACATATTCATATTCTTGGGGAAACTGGTATGTATGTCAACTTTTTCTTAATACCCGGGGTCGGACTGTTAGTGTTGTTTATTACGATATTTATACTTACCGATAAAAATACAAAGTTAATAAATTCCAAAAAGTTTTGGAACAAATATATAGCTTAATTTAAAAGTAGACACTCTTTATAGTCTCCAACGAAGAAACAAATTAACATGTCCCTGCATAGTTATTCTATTGCTTAGATTATTTTGTGTATTACAGCGAAAATTCTGATTCCATTTCACTTTGTTGTCAGCGTTTTCGTTCCGTACTTTTGTTTTTGTCATTCAAAAAGACTGAAACGATATTATGAAACCAGATAATATTATTTATAATAAATAAATACTAGATTTGTTTCAATAAAAAGTTAAAATTCGATCTTTGAAGAAAACCCTAATTTTTTTCCTATTCTAAGACGAATCTTGGCATTTAAACCTGATTTTGGAGCTTTTTTAGCTTTTTTATGCTTACACAATATGTTATTTTTGTTATGACAGCGAGAAAAGATGAAAATGACTGGCAAGCGAGGGAAAAATTTCGGGCTGACTGGCGTCTAGATCGATCTAAGCATACCTGAAATAGTATACGTTAGATGATTACCAGCAAGCTTGTCCAGTTTGGCAAGCAGTCTTCAGATCGACTGTGCTTTAGAGATATACATAATAGAGACATACAGTGACCAAATATCATTAAAATAACACTTAAAATCCGTTCCTGGGGTGTTAAATTGAAATATACAAATTTTTTTCATAGTAATCCCATTAAGCGTAAACTAGCCGAGCAAAATGCTATAAGGAATGCTGATGGAAGTTACTCATATACATGGTGAGTATAACAATTTCATATTTTATAAAAACTAAATTTAGCTAAATGTCAAAGGTGTCACGAACTACGAGGAAAACAAAAATATAAATATTTTGTGTGCTGAGATTAGATTTTACTTTTAAAAAATAAGAAAAAATCTGTTGAAGTGCTGATAAATCTTCTATTCTTTGATGCACATAAATTATGAACATATCCTGGGGACTAAAATTGAAATATATGTTAAATTGAAATATACAAATTTTATTCATAGTGATCCAGTTAGACGTAAACAAGCCAAGAAACACGTTTGAACTCAATCTCGAATTTTTCAAAAAGTCCGTTATATGTGTCTTTTCATCCCCTAATAAATGCAAAAAGAATTATTGAAAAAGCTTTTAACCATAAAAAGTTATAACATTTTGAAAAACCCCAATTTTTTGAATTTTTGACTTTTAAACTGCTTCTGTTAGGTTTTCAGCAGCTAATTTTTTTTCATTTCTAAAGCCAACTTGAGTATGCTCTATCAGAATATAACGGACTTTTTGAAAAATTCGGGATTGTGTTCGGACGTGTTCCTTGTGAGATTTGTAAAAAATCGATGAAAAAATTAAATTGAGCTTGAAGTAGGCTTGAATAAATTTTTTGGCTTAAGAAAAAGAGTGAAATACTTTTTAATTAGAGGCGCCATTTTGGCTTAATTTTAATCATTTATACTTAATTTCTGATGGCCATTTTTTGTGTGTTGTGCTTAATTTTTTTTTTAAATTCCTAATTTTTATAAAAAACAATGACACTCCTATTCTTAATCAAAAATTGAATCAAGAAGCCTGATATTGAAGAGCTTAAATTTATTCATAAGATTTAACCATTTCGACCAGAATGGACATGACTGTTGCGACCGCGGTAGAAGTATCCGAATCTAAAAAGTTTATAGAATATTTTTTATGCCAGATCCCATCCGGATTCAGGCCCGTACATGCATTGAGGCCCCCAAATCCGACCGAAATATAAAAAATATTCAACTTTTAAATGATCGTGCCGAAGATGCGACAACCAAAAAAAGGTCATCAAAATATTTTGAAAAATTGGATGCCCCCTCCCAAATCGGGAACTCGTACGGGCTTGCAAGGATTTTTGACCAAAATTGTCCTAAAATTCCCATTTTTCAACCAAATTTAACTTGTTTTTCACCAAGAATCATAATGTTTTGAGCATTTTCAGCTTATAAACAAGCATTTTGCAAAAAAATTTACGTGGCACGAAAAACATAAGGAGACCAAGGTGAAACTTCGGAGCTCATATGGCCCTGACTGTACCCACTAACTTCTTATTATCGGGGAAAATTTTAAAAAATCATACCTTTATGATTTTGGAAAAATTTTAAAACTTCTTATTTTTGCCGGATTTCTTAAACAACTTCTTATTTTTGTGAACAACTTCTTGAACTTTTGTGAACAACTTCTTATTTTTGTCGAATTCTTAAAAACAACTTTATTTTATGTACCCCCCCCCCCTCCTTGAACTTCTATGACCCGGGTCACTCCCGAATTCTGAAAAATGTAATTTTTCCTAATGAACTTGTAAAATCTTACCCGTTATCTGGAAAGCCTCCTCCATTGTTATTGTATGCATAATTGCTATATCCATATGAACTCCCCCATTGTGCCTCAACAATATTTATGGTTACTATTAACAAAACTGCCAATACTAGACAATCACGGAAGTACATTTTCTTATTCAACGTAGTAAAATAAAATAGAGACAATTAACACAAAAATTTTATGACAATTGGAAGTTGTTGTTTAATTTGCAAAATCATCTTGGTTTTATATGTATTACAGAAACCAAACCTTTACTCGAGTCGACGCCAGAATTGATCGCAAAACGGGCGTTCAGCCAAACATTGCGTTGTAATTTTTCGTCAAAAGAAATAAAAATTACTTGTTTTGGTACGTAATAAACAATTAATTCTCGTATCGACAATCATTGGTTTTTACCCAATACGTGACATTTGTCCAAAATTTTATGTCAATATAAGAAAAACTTACGAATCTTCAGGTCATGTGATAAAAAACACATTTGCTTATGGAATTATCAAAATAAAACCAAAATAAATTATTATATTATATGTTTTGTTAGTTTAATTTGTATGGAACTCTACTCGACGGCTCGCCTAGCTTTAGATTGTTTTTTTTTCAGATTCCAGACTCCTTTCCAGACCACTCCAAAATTGGCCAGGCGAATCTTCTAGGTGTTGTCATGGAAGCGGACAACGGATTCTACAAGATCGTCACAAAAAGTGGTATCTTTCTGCAGCGATTTACGAAAACCAGCTAGAACCATGCGGCAATAATTTAATTTCGTTAGAAGACGTACCAGATTTGGAAACTTCGTTCAGAGCAGTCCTAGGAGCTGATTCGGTGACAGGAATCCAGGGTAGGTCATGTTTGTGTGTAAATTGAAAATGGTTTACGTATTTTTAGACCACAATCCTAAAAAATGGGTGGCTGCACGACGAAGCAGCACGGGTGGCTGCCCGACGAAGAAATGTGCTTGTAAGAAGGCCGGGATGAAGTGCAATAGTCGATGCCACCACAGCAATACGTGCCAAAACAAGTAATAAATTTATTTCGATCTCATTTGTTATTTTAAACTTTGTTATTGTTTTTCACTGTTCAATTGTTATTTACTATTTTTGGTTAAAGTCATTTTAATTCACATAAATACGGTATATTCCAATCTGGTACGTGAATTTTAAGATACTCAGAATTGGCTAACCGATTCTGAGACAACATTTCTTGATTCAGGATCGACTAGCCGATCTTTGGAACTCAGGATCGGATAGCCGATCTTTGGAGCTCTGAATCGGCTAGCCGACTCCGAGTCAGCTGATTCTCTAGATCGACTACAACATATATAAATCTTTTCCTTTTTGTTTATTTTATGAGATGTCAGGAATGCAGGGGGCACTTTTTCTGATAAAAATCATTTTTGAAGGACAATTTTTTCGAAAATCGGGAAAAACTTCTTTTTTAATTGACGATTTTTTTGCATAGAGGGAACATCGGTCTCATGTGTACCACTTCTGGCTACGTCCTTGGTGGAATGACCTCTTTTCTAATCTATCTCATATTTTTATTGTAAGTCCCACAACGAAGTGGCATACACAATAACGGGATGGAACGATCGTTCAAACAACACAAAACGGGATGACAAGAACGGGAGGATTTCAGATTTTCTTCAACCAAACAAACATAAAACCAGGTCTCATAGAAAAATATTGACCATGTTTTTAACAAAAACAATCGACATTCTCCAAAGATCGATTGGAAGGAAATTCTAAACAATTTGACGATTTGAGACAATCGAAACCAATTTCTGCATTAACAACGGTAAAAAAATCATTATCACCTGATCGTTTCATTTGAATACTTTTACACCGTTGTAATTTGGATTGCTGAAGAGAACTTTTTACGTAAAACGGGTTGCTGTGATTACATGATCATTGTAACATAGAAAAGGAACGGTCAAAAAAGTTTACTTTATAAATCGATCAAATTAAGAAAGAAAATTTCTTTTTGCTTAAAGTTAATAGATTTTTGAGAAATTTTTTCGCAACAATGAAGAGGAGATCTAGCTCTACATCATTTTATTCACGAAAAAAAGCAAAATTTGCAAAATCGGAGACCTTGATGTTGTAGAGCTAGATTTCCTATTCATTTTTGCGAAAAAATTT
>JAQGBS010002672.1:0-12727 GCA_034698545.1 Acrobeloides obliquus | reverse complement strand
GAGTGTGCGCAATCGATTCTCCGCATAAAATTACCCCTAAGGGGTCACTTTTTAAAAAAATTTTTTTAAATTTTCTATTGGAAAATTTTAAAAAAACCCCACTTTTCACGAAGTGGCCACAAACCGCACCCCCCCTTTAAAATAAGACAGGGATACTAATAAAACATACCTATCCATGATATCTGATTCAGCTGGTTCGTAGGCAAAAGATATGGCTGGTAAAATATCGGTGCCCAAGTCAATGCATAGAATCGCTCGAATTGACATAGGCAATGGGATTCCCAATATGATGTAAGTGAGAAATGGTGCCAACTCTAAACAATCCATTTTATAACATGCTAAAAATCAGCTCTATCTCATACATAGATAGGGGGTCGTAATTACGACCTCCAGGTGTCGCGAGGGCTCAAAAACTGGAGGGGGCAACGAGGACGCGAAAATGAGTGGGTTGGCAGAAAAAATCGACAAAAAAGGATATTTTTACTCAAAAATGCAATTTTTTAAACCAAAAATACCATTTTTAGTCATTTTTTGCTGCGATTTTTGGCCAAAAATGCCATCTTTTAGTCGACAGACCCATCACAGGGGCGCCGAAAGGCAAAAACTTCCTTTAGAGGTTTTACGACCTCCCTCATTCATCTATGTCCTACCTGGAATATTCGATGTTAATGTATAAGCAATGGACTTCTTCAGATTGTCGAAAATGAGCCGTCCTTCCTCAACACCAGTCACAATCGATGCAAAATTATCATCCAACAAAACCATATCCGCTGCCTGTTTTGACACTTCGGTTCCAGTTATACCCATAGCGATTCCTACAAACAAATTATCAGATAATTCAAAAATAAAAACTTACCGATATCAGTCTTTCGGAGTGCAGGAGCGCCATTCACGCCTCAAATAAATCGTTAGTAAATAAGTATTAATACAAAATTCTACCATCTCCGGTTACCGCAACAATTCGACCCGCACGTTGATACGCTTCAACTATTTTGAGCTTCTGCACAGGGCTTGTTCTAGCAAAGACAACCTAAATGGCAAAAAAAATCAAAAATGAAACAAAGTTTCCGAGAACCTGATCATAATGATGCACAATAAAATCCAATTCCGATTCTTCTAATTTATTGAGCCATTCTCCATGAACTACGATCGCTTTAATTTCATTCTGCTCTAGATTTAACTCGTCGGTTTCGAGAGATATTAAATGAACTACTTTAGGCTGTCCAATTATATTCACTTGTCTCGCTAAATAATTGCAATATAAAGATCGCGGCTCATATACTTAATATGATACTGACCCGAATTAGATCAAAGCAGGTTCTAATTGTCTCATTTTTGCGAGTTATGAACTAAAAACGCAAAAAAAAATTTGGGACAAACGTTTTTGGGTCACTTTGAGTGGGTCAAAAATGACCCATTTTAACGGGTTCGATCAAATTTTTTTTGCGTTTTTAGTTCATAACTCGCCAAGATGGGAATTAGAACCTGTTTTGACCGAATTCGGGCCAGTACCGTGTTAGGTATATTAGCCTAAAGATCAAACCAGATTCTGAAAATGGGTCGGAGACGCAGGACTCTGTGGATAATAGATTCAGGCTCCCGGTCCATTGTCGTGGCTCACAAAGTGAGTCCCTTATGGAATCTGGATCAAGCTCATAGATTGTAAAATACTAACGCTAACCAAGATTAAAATTTTATCTCCTCCTCCTCCCATCCCCATTCTTCGAATATAAAACATACCAATAGCCTTTGCAGTAATAGAATGATCTCCAACTTCATGTTCCGTCTAAATAAAGAGTAATAAATATATAAAAAACGAAAATTACGATAGTAATTTCCTTTTACAATTCGTCGAGATTTTCTTCCCTTTTCTTTTTCTTCTCAGACATCTTGAGCTTGATTTATAATTATTTGTCTTTGCTAAATAATAATGATAAAAGACAATCTTTCACAAATCATACATGGACAAGGGATGGCTATATCCACCCCTCGTCGTTTGGGGTTAGAAACATAGAAAAAACATAAGGGGGAACCCTTATGTTTTATACTCCGAGGTCCCTCAAAGAACCTTGTTTGGGTCTGGAGTCATGGACCCCGGATTTAAACGAGGTCCTTTGGATCCATGACCCCGGACCCCATGGGTCCGGGACTCAAGGACCCCAAACGGATCCTGGACTCATGGGTCCCATTTTACCCGTCGGACCCATTTCCGGACTCTGGTCTACACACAAAAAAACAAAACTGTTAAATATTACGTAAAATACAGGGTGGGCCAAAAAAGTGGATTTTAGGGTCCGAAAACTTATTTTTCTAAGGGTTTACCGTGGACCGCTGCTGTTCGTTGCGGGCCGGTGCGAAACCCCTAAAATCTCATTTTTCAATGAAATTTTTCGAATTTTTCCTTATTGTTTCAGTTTGGAACCGATCCTGACCAATGCCATGGATTTTTGAACCGATCTATGTCATGGAAGCCTGGTACCCTCTCCAAGTTGTACTCCAGAATTCGATCGAAAGGGTCAAGAAGTTCGCTGTTAGACTTGCCACAAATGACTTCCGTTTATCTATATACTAAACTTCGCTTTTAGACAATCTGAATTGGATCCCATTAAGTCAACTTGCCACGCGCTGTACTTGCCTACCATTATGCAAATGGCAGACGACAGATACCAGATAATGCCTTCGTGTTGAAAAGCTCCCGGAACCTCCGTCAAAGCGCAAGAACTGGTTATTGATTGGAGCTCGTCCTGCCAGCCACATCACTCGAAGCAGTTCGTAGCAGCTCCGTGAACTCTGTTAGGCGTATCTGGAACGAACTCCCGGCCGAAGTCGCTGCGACCCATGATCTGCGCCAGTTCAAGCGACTGAAACGAAGCCCAGAAGTCTATGCGGCTCATTGTGAAAAGTCCTAGAGCCGTGCGGCCCCCGTATAAGCTACTGCCTAGAGCCGTTGGTTTTATTGAAGAAAAATCAAAGTTTGTGAGAAGAAATAAGTGCAACGCGAAGGCCGAACCGATCGCGATCAAGACTGAAGTCGGATTGATAATCCGGTTTCAGTCTTGTGGACCAAAATATAATTGTTCTTAGGTTTTCTGTTTAAAAGTGGATTGTCTCCATTAGTTCTATCATGAATGTGATTGCGGTGATAATTATTATGGCAATGTCTTTTAATATATGGGCTGAACAAACGTCTCAAGATGCTTCAACGATATTAGGAAAAGAAGACAGTAAATTATTTTCCAGAGTCATAACTTGGTTACAAATTGAAGAGGAAGTTTAGTCCGGAGATAGAATTCATAAGTCAATTTCAAACTTTGGCTATTTTTCGTATAAAAATACAGGGTGGCAATTTTAGGGTATTTTTTTGCTAGTTTACCCCTAGAAATTCTTTTTTTATAAATTTTTTCCGACCGAGATCGGGCCTTGATTTTCAAATTATTGATTTTTACAAGTTGGAGATACTATTTTTGTTGATTTTCTAAGTTTTAGAAGAAATTTGCATCCCCAAGAATGGTACGTATAGATATGAGATTGAAAAGGGAATTTATCTTTACGATGGAAATCGCGATTTTGCTGCTGCGGATCTTCTTAATGAGGGAAAACCAATTAACTTTAGTTACCCATGCTTAACTTGGAAAGGCGTTCAAGATTCTATCATAAAAGAACTTGGAGAAGGTATTCGTCATCAACTAAAGTAAATAAAAAATTCACTAAATATATTCATGGGGTTTGCATGAATATATTTAGTGGTTTGCACTAGAGATCGGCAAAAGCACTCTCGGTAAAAATCAAAATTTCCTCAAAAATTTTCGTTCAAAATCAAAAGTTTTGAAAAAATTTTGATTTTGATAAATATTTCCAAATTTTCCTATGTTAATTTTCAATCATCTATGTGAAAATATATTTAACCAAAAATAAAAATTTTTTGAAAATGCTTGTTTTTGAGCTGAAATGCTCAGAAAATTACAATTCTTGCTGAAAAAATGGGAAATTTTCGTCAAAAATTATAATGAAGGACCATTATCAAAATTTGATTTTGTTCGATCTCTAGTTTGCACTGTTTGTTACGACTTATTCCAGTATTTTCTTTGATAGCACATCTATATTTTTTTCAGTGTATTTCCAACCGAGACTCAGGATCATAAATTTTGCCGCTTTGTTCCATTAGGTGGTAGTCGCCATCATTTCAACCGTTTTCCTGGCTGGCAATACGGCCCATGGTGCTATGTGAATGTATGTTTTTACAGAATCTTTATATACTTGCTTTTTTTAACCAGCTAACTGATAAGAGAATGAGAGCAGATTCTTCGGATATATCTGGATTCGGCTTTACAAGAATTGTTCCATGGCCATGTTTTAAATTGTGCAAAGAAGGAAATTTGAATGATGCATTGATTGCACAGTATCGGTTATTGCTTGAAACCAAATGAAAGATTCAATAATATTATGGTCTCTGTATATAATCTGTTTTTATTGTGTTATATGATGTATAGTTTTTGTTCTTAATGTTAATAAAGTACCAAGTTAGGGCAGTGGCGTAGCCGGGGGCTATCAGGGTTGCATTTTCGCAACAATTTTCTTTTTTCAGGACTTTTTTTCAAAGCCGAAAAAAGCAATTTTTTTGGGAAAAATTCATAAAAAATAATTATTTGTTGACCAAAAATTTGTCAAAAAGCGAAATTGTTAGATCTCTAAATTAGATTCTGAAAAAAATTGAATTAAATTTCGTTCCTAGTGCCGATCGATATCAGAAACTAATAGACTTCCGCTGTGTTGGCATATTGTTTTCGATTTTTTTGATAGTTTCCAAAAGAATATGTAAATTTTGGTTGGTTTTTAATTCTTTTAATGTTTGACCGCGGAAAGATTAATGTTTATTTGCCATTGTCAAATCATAAGAACAAATTCCGTTTCGAGCGATTTTTTCTGGATCGGAAACGAAAACATCGAGACAACTCCTGACATGAACCTGGAAGCCTATTCAAATTTGTCCATAATTCCCTCCCACACTCGAAAAAATGGGATTTTTGATTTCCAAAATGTGTGATCTATCATGCGTCGAGAAAAAACTGATTAAAAGGCTCTATAAAATGATTTCAATTACATTTTCTAAACGTGGAACACACAGCAAGAACAACGATGAACAAACTGGTCGGTGCTTTTGTAATTATTTTTGAATTTTTCATTCAATCATCTATTTGTTTAACGGTAAATTTTATTGTGGTTTTTTGAATTGTTTCCTAGAAATTTATGTAGTAACCTGGCTTAGGCCTATGTCTAGCCTTATAACTATACCCAGGGATGCCAAGAACATTTGTTTCAAAATCAGCAAATCTGACTTCAAAAATCAGATTTTAGGAGTTTTTTGTCCAAAATTTGGCGCGAAAGTGCAGGGTGGTCGTCCACCTTGCACTTCCGCACCGAAGGCTCGAAAGTGTGGGGTGGTCAATAAAAAAAGACATTTTTTTCACCAAAAATTGTTAAAAAGTGACTATTTTTTTGCCGAAAATGCGATTTTTTGGCCAAGAATGCCAATTTTTAGCCATTTTAGTCCAAAAATTGCTTATTGTAAAAGACCACTTCGCAATTTTACAAATTTGTCCAACCCTATCTGCCGATGTGTGTCTATAGCATATGCCTACAGCTTATACCTATAGCCAGGATTGCCAGATGGGTTGTTGACCTGGGTGACAAAAATTTACTTTCTTGGTTACACTTAATGAAAAAAACTCTTGTTTGGGTTGCAAAGTGTAACCTAGCCATAGTAATTTCACAAATATTTTGGGTTAAAAAAGCTTGTCTGGGTTACATTTGTAACTCATGGGTCACAATCTGGCAACCCTGACTATAGCTTATACCTATATTTTAGTGTTACGTTTGCAATGCTACCATTTTCAACCGAAACGCTTGCAGCAACTCTAACAATCTCCAGAGTGTAATTTGCTATCCAGGTCGTGGATGTATGGTCAAATATGATTCATTCGGAAATCCTATTCAAATGGGTTGCAATGACGAGAGTAAATATCCCGTTGATTTTTGGGGTTGGCCTGAATGCGTCGAAAATAGCTGTCCGCTAATCAACTTGCCTTGGCCTTTTGGAAGATCCAAAAGGCACTCCCGAAAATCTAGCGAGTCTCACGAGTCGAATGGAAATTCGGGAACTTCAACTGTGTGCACGTGTAGCCAAAGTCTGTGTAACTCCGCTGGGGTCTACAATAACGTGACACAAACGCCGAAAATCAATTGTCTCAGTTGCAATGGTGCTTCTGCCTGTAATTCGAATAGTTCGAAAACGGTGCAGTGTTTGCAAAAAGACGGATGCGGAGTGACTTATGATGTCAATAAAACGGCGATCACTCGCGGCTGTGGAGGCGGTTTGCCTTTGAATGCTCCTGGTATGACTGCATTATGTCTTCGATATAATACTACGATGCTGTGCTCATGTATTGGAGATCGCTGTAATGCACACAACTACGAAAACCAACCACCGTGTAGTAATGGCTGGACGTATGATAACGTGACGAAGAAATGCTACATAGTAAATGAAATTTCAGAAAAATTGAAACATTTAGGAAAATGAAAAAAAATATAAGGCACATCAGTCGTTTGATGAGCCTTAGGCCCGTTTGTGTTCAGGTAGGGTGAATTTTTAAAGTTTGTCCATCCTGGTCTACTCGAAAACCACGTAGTCCCAACTAAAACGCGATAAATTTAAAAAAAGTTATTGCGCTTTGATTGGGACTACGTGGTTTTCGAGTAAGGCAGGATGGACGAATTTTGAAAATTCACCCTACCGGTCCAAGCTCGATTCTCTCGCGGAACTTGTTTTAAGCTTAGGCCTAAGCCTTTCAGATAAAACTAGTTTTTACTAAAACTAATATTTTACGGATCTTGTTTTAAACAAAAAATCTTAGGTATCACCAATTATAAACGGCTATGCGAACGCAAGCAATTATTGCATTACAAATGGAGGTTCTTTAGTCTCAATTCACAGTCTCAATGAGACCAATTTTATTACAAGTAAGCTAAAATTTTAATTCGAAAATCATATCTTTGTAGATAACATAGTAAAGCCGATTTTAAACACAGACAACACTACAAAAGGCTTCTATATTGGTTTGAGGTGGGAGAGCAGCAGCAACCACACGTGGGTTTGGGAAGACGGTACTCCGACTGACTTTTTCAACTGGCTTCCTGGTCAGCCTGATGGAAAACCATCGAATGCTACGTATCCAGCTAATATTGTCCGAATAATTGGTCAACCTCCTCAAGTTGGCTATTGGGATGATATAAATGATGCGCCGACTAATACGAAACGAGCTATATGTCAGACGTAATATAAATAAGAATTGAAAATTGTGTATATGTTTGAATAATAAACTTGAATTGTTGTTATAGCATTTCATTCATGCCTAAGGGCCCGCTACTAGCTGACGCTAGCAGCGTTGTAACGTCGTAGTGGCATTTTTAAAACCGTCGTAATTCAGCGTTGCCTTATCCGTTTTCGGGGATCTTGGTGTCATTTTTGTAGAACTAGATCTCCTGCATTGCTTGCGTCAGGTTTTCCCGTCGCACTAATCATTGTAAGTCGTCGTAATGAGAAAACCTGACGCAAGCAATGCAGAAGATCTAGTTCTACAAAAATGACACCAAGATCCTCGAAAACGGATAAGGCAAAGCTGAATTATGACGGTTTGAAAAATGCCATTACGACGTTACAACGGCCCAATTCCTAGCTTGAACCGTACGGTTCACTGTCAACCGTGAACCGTACGGTTCATGGTTAACTGTACGGTTAACCGTACGGTTCACGCTAGGAATTGGGCCAACGCTGCTAGCGTCAGCTAGTGGCGGGCCTAGCTGATTTAATTCTAGAGCGTTGCTTCAACAAATAACTGTTTTGTTTTTATTCACAATACCCAGAAGTAATTAGTCCCCTACCGGGTGCTCCTCTTATTGGCATCGAAAATTCATCAAAAATTGAAAAATTCGTCAAAAATCTAAAAATTCGCACTTAGCGAGGGGAGGGGGGGAGGTAATCCGGACAATTGCCCTCCACATCAGGAAAAATTTTGAAAAAAATCATAAGGGACCCCCTTATGTTTTTGTCCAAAACCACCTGTGGATTTTGGGTCATTGCCCCCTCCCCCTCCCCGTCAGGAAATCCTGGCTACGTGCCTGGCTAACGACCTCAAACTGTGTGCGTTTTCGAGACTGCTAACAATCACTCTAATTGTTTTTGTCTAGGTAATAGTCGAATGAAAACCATACAAACAATCTCATTTTGTCTGAAGACTAATAATTTCTCTCTTAGTCTGCCTATGCGTCTAATGGTTCTTTCATGACCACACTATTTTTTCTTAGCGGTTCGCCTTGGTTAGACGCGAAGACAATCTTTGTCGGACGTCTTGTGAATGTTTTCTCAAATAAAAGGTTACAAAAAAGTGACGCGGACTATTTTCTTTTTAGCATTTTTTTAAATTTTGCAACTTTTTAGGTCAAGATGAAAAAGTGTAGTTATTGTGAAAGTGAAATTCTTGATTCTGGATCTACTATTTGTGATAAATGTAAGAAGAATGAACAAAAATATGGGAAAGTAAGAATTTTTGATTTTTCTTTTTTATTTCTTCTTAACACAGGAATACTCGTTCAAATTTCCGGTATATTCTGTTATTTTCAGCTATTCTGAGCAGCCATTCAAAAAAGTTTTTTTGAAAAAAAGTTGTCTAACCATGGAATAGATCAGCTTTTTTTCGCAGGCAAAATCAAATCTACTCAGGTGGGATTCAAACCCGAAACCCTTAGACTCGAATTTTGGAACACCACTGAGCCAAATTGAATTCTTTTCTCAAGAATCGAATATTGTTCAAAAATCGATTTTTACTCCAAAATTGAAATTTTTGCTCAAAAATTGAATTTTTTTCTCAAAATCAAATCGACTCAGGCGGGATTCGAACCCGAGACCCTTAGACTCGAATCTTGGAGCACTACCACTGAGCCAAGTTCACGATAAAAATCTGATTTTTAATTTTGCTTATAATTTATGCATGAATTTTTTCTCTTACTTTTTTTCAAGATTTTTTAAATGTTGCCCAGAATAGCTGAAGATAACAGAATATACCGGAAATTTGGAAGGAGTATATTCCCGTGTGAATTTTAGCCAGGTGTTTGTAAATATTGCCAATTGCCAGCAGCTTTTTTGAATCAAATGTGTGTGCATTGTTGTCATTCAGAACGAAAATTGGGCTCGCCTATACCATGTCATAAGTGTCAATTGAATTGTGCTTTTCCTAAAGACCCTTCATTGAAGGTAACTCCGTGTTCTTAAAAAGGACCAATCCAGTCAGATAAAAGTACCAATAGTTTGTACATATTCGGAAAATTCAAGAACAATTGAGCATTTTTTGTAAAACATGTATATTACAAGAAAAAATCAATTTTTATAGATACCAAGAAAGTTTTAAATACAAATATAAAATGGCATATTTTTCAGCTCGTTTCGACGAGTAAAATGATAACAAAATTATTCGATTTGAAAATTATTTTGGGTTATTGAAACGAAATTTTCGATTCAGGGTTTTCGTTTCAATAACCCAAAACAATTTTCAAATTGAATAATTTTGGTGTCATTTTGTTCGTCTCGTTTAGCTAGAAAAAGTTGCTACAATGTTCATCTTATGAAAATTGAAAAAAAAACGATTAAAAATTCAAAAAAATTTGTGTATTACAACGAAAACATGTAATTTCAAACGCAATTTTCTCGAAAACTACAACGATTCCGAACATGCCGTAAAAACAAAAAATGCTCTATTTTTCATGAACTTTCCGAATATCAATAAAAAATAACAACTTTTTTCTCAATTGACTGGTCCTTTTTATATCCCTTGTGGTATAAAATGCTGAATCATGTATAGAATTCACCCGCTATATACTTATGTTTTAGCACAAACCAATTTTATGTCGAAGATGTGTGAATGCCCATTCCAGTTCGAAACACCCAAAAAGAGGTCTGGAGTCGAATGCGTTGTCTGATTCGAAAAAGTCAAAGATGGAGTCAAATGAAAAGCCATCCACTTCCCGGCTTAATGATGAAAGTACTAATGACTCCAGTTCTCAAACTGAACATTTTCTACTTGTCCAACAACTTCGTGCTCAAATTCTCGATCTGAAAAATACGGTTGCTCAAAAAGATCAGTTGATTTTAGAACGTGACAAAAAGGTAAAAACAACACATGTGTTCAACAATCCCAACAAGAACTTGGTTTCCTAGATAAAGATATTTTTTCTAACAATATTTTCATGCTTTTTAAATAAGGCTGTGTATTAAAGCGAAAACATGAATTTGTTTCCTTGTAGAATTTTCAAAAAATAACAATGCCATCTTGTAGAACGCAACGAAAAACGGTAGTAGCCCAGTTTGTGTGAAAATCGGGGATACCCTTTTACTAAAAATGGCCAAAATTTGAATAAATTAACAGTAAAACATGCAAATTTTGGCCATCTTGAACAAACTTTGAATTGAATTTTCTCGAAAAGAGTATTCCCGCTTTTCACAAAAAATTGGGCTACTACCGTTTTTCGATGCGCTCTACAAGATGGCGTTGTTATTTTTTGAAAATTCCACAAGAAAAAAATTCAAGTTTTCGCTTTAATACATAGCCTTATTCAAAAATCATGAAAATATTGTTAGAAAAAATATCTTTACATGTCTAGCAACTTAAAAAAGTTCGTATCCAAAAAACTTTTTCTTCGATGAGAAATCGAATTTTCTTATCTGGGAACTCAACTTGTACTTTTGAATTTTGTATTATTCCATTTGGCTTATGGTTTTGAATAAGAGTAAACAAAATTGTATGCTTTCATAGGCGGGGAATCCGAATTTGACATTTTCGAAGCGAAACAATGCTTCCCTGATTCAGGGAAGGCATATTACGACGATTAAAGATCGAACGATTTCAGATAGCTCAACTAAACGCTGAGACTGTTCAAATGAAAAATGAATACAAGACCAAGATGGAAGAACAGCGCAAAAATTACGTCAATATGGTTAATTCTATGAAAGAAAATCAACGTGCCAACGTCAAATCTAAACAAGTAGGGGCTTCAAATGCTTCATCAACAACAAACCCCTTTTTTAGCCACCAGTCAAAAAATGAGGCTATACTTCACTTCAACAAGACGTATATATGTGTTTCATCTACAACTATCAACTTGAACATGTGCCAAGAAATGTTTTAGATATAAAGACTTTTTAATGCGTGTAACATATAATCTGTATTTATTTACATAGTTATAAATTTTTGGAACTACTACACAATAGGGGGCCATCTACGTGAAAAATTTTCAAAATTTTTTCTGAAAATGACTCCTCTAGGGGTAAAAGCATGAAAGGAATTTGAATTTGATTTTTTTCGAAAAATTTATCAAAAATCGAAAAATTCGTCAAAAATCAAAACCAAAAAACGCTTCCCTGATTCAGGGAAGGCTTGTGTATTGAAGCGAAAAGTCGCAAAAGTGTGATTTTTGCCTAAAAACGACCCTTTTTGGGATAAAAGTGTGCGGGGGAATCCGAATTGGACATTGATAAAATTTCTCAGATTCAAGAAAAGCTGTATATCGAGAAAATAACACATTGTGGTCTAAAAACAACACTTTTTCTTTCCCCGCACATTTTTAACCCAAAAGATGTAAAAATGTCGTTTTTAGGCAAAAATCGCATTTTTGCGACTTTTCGCTTCAATACACAGGCCTTCCCTGGATCAGGGAAGCGTTTTTTTCGCTTCGAAAGTGTCAAATTCGGATTCCCCGCATGTTTTTACCCCTAGAGGGGGTCAAAATTATTTACGTCTGAAAATTTTAGGATGATAAGAGGCTTGAGCTTAGGCTTGGGCTTAGGCTTAGACTTGGGCTTAATTTTATGCTTAGGCTTAGGACTAAGCATAAGACTAAAAATTCAAGAAAAAGAATTTTTGAAAATTTTTCACGTGGGTGGCTCCCTATTGTGTAGTATTATTTTTCAATAAATTGTTTGCCTGCGGCGCTGGTTTTTTGCTTATATGTAAGGATTTCAACAAGAAAAATTTCACCATGCGGAGCACGGTGACAAAAAAAGATCGCAAAAATTTTTTTGAAATGGTTTCCTCCCCCCTCGATCATTCTTGGAGACTGGTTCAACGCCACTGATTCAAGTTCGTTTCTGCTATGAGCATTGTCGTTGCCATGGTTTCACACTCTTCATATAAGCAAAATTTGTCAATCGAGTGTCACCACTCTTTTTCAAGTGTCACTACTACTACTCTTTTTTAGTCATTTTGTCATGTCTTTTGTACCAATAAAAGATGGTGATTTCACTAGTACTATCTATGGACTGGTAAATGCGTTCAAATTTCAAGGTCTATGCTGCGTACCTATTTGTTTTGGGTTATTGAAACGAAAACATGAATGAGAATTTTCGTTTCAATATTATGCCAAAAATATTGAAATTCGTTTCAGTTTTATGTCAAATTTTTTTTTGCGAAATTGTCTAATTTCTTGACTATATTTTTATTTATTTTATATTACGATTACAATCGTGACTATAACAATTACTAAAAAAATTTCTCACTATATAGAGAGATTGTTTAAAATTAAAACTACTACTATAATCTAAATTTAAAAAAAAACACAAACATAGTTGCGAAAACTTAATTTAAATAGTTAGATAGACAAATTTTTGATAAAGAATTTTTAA
>JAQGBS010002671.1:0-12727 GCA_034698545.1 Acrobeloides obliquus | reverse complement strand
ATGGAAAAGGAGTACGTGAAATTGCGCAGTTTCTTGATATTGAACCGTCGACAGTATCTCGAACAATCAAGAGATTCAAAGAAACCGGAAGCAACGAGCACATCTTATCCCATGGGCCAACAATGCTTTTAGCGACGATGAGTGGACTTTTCAACAGGACGGGGCCCCAGAACACAAAGCAATCGAAACCCAAAATTTCATTCGTGCGAATTGCCTTGATTTCATATCGGTCGATACCCATTGGCGCAACAACTACGGTGAATGACCACCAAACTCACCAGATGTGAACCCTTTGGATTACTCTGTATGGAGCATTCTAGAAGAAAAAGCGTTTGCGAAACCCCACCTGAATGTGGAATCCTGAAGCGAGCTTTGAAGAAGGCATGGAATGAAATCACCTTGAAAACTTTGATCAAGATCATGGACAACTTTCCGAAGCGACTGAAGGCCTGCATGGATGCAAAAGGCGGACATTTTGAATAAATCTTGTTGTTGTAATTGTTATTTGTTGTATTCTAAATAAATTTGTTGAAAACATGTTATTAAAACGCAAAAAAATCAAATATGAAGTTTCATCTTGCACCCTGTAGTAAAATGCGTACGATCATGGTTTATACACATCAAAATCTTTAATTGCGACCATGCTCAATGATCGGAAATTTTTAAATCGATATAAGACAGTTTTCCCCCATCTAGGTACATAATCAATTAGTTGTTTGTTACTTTCACATGATTTTTTTCTCAATTTTGAGATCTTCTTTTAATTTAAATGCCTATAATTAAATCTATGAAATTATTAATCATCTTAATAGTTTCCTTATATTGTGCTTTATGTGAAAATATAACGATATCAAATGAAAACATTACTGGGTTTGGAAAAAATATTAGTATCGAAAAAAATAATTTAACCGAAGCTAAACATTTTCAAGTTTGTTTTGTAATTTTTTAAATGCAACAGCTCAAAAATATATATAGATATTTGTCCTAAACTGGGAGCATGTGCACCTACCTTATCTGGTTGGATTATGGATTCTAATTGCAAGTATAGCTAAAATTTGTAAGTTGTCAAAAAACGATCAATTTTATACAGACAACTCTCGATAAGACGTCACCATATGAAGGCCTAATGTAACGTCTTATCGAGGTGCTTTTACACTTGACTGTGGGGTCAATAAACATTAAAATCGACAAGGTCAGTATTTTCCGAAAACTAAATTTTAATTTTGACTGTAAAACCTCAGAAAATTTGGCTAGAGGGCACCTAGTTTTCTAAGGCCAAAAGTTTTTAGTTTTTCGGGAATTGGGCTTTTTTCTCAAAAAACCCAAAAAAATCGATTTTTTAAGATTAGCCAAAACTTTGAGGTCAATTTCCGAAAAAACTAAAAACTTTTGGCCTTCGAAATTAAGTGCCCCCTATATCAAATCCCCTTGCTTACGGCATTGTCGATGGGCGAATGTAATAACAATTATAGGTTTTCATATAAACAAAAAATTTGGTGAAGCTATACCCGATAGTGCATTATTGATTATAGTGGGTCTGATTTTGGGCTATTTTCTTCAACATTATCATATTAACGCAACATATTATATGTATAAATTAGATTATGATGTCTTCTTTTTGTTTTTATTGCCACCGATTATTTTTGATGCGGGTATGTTGAAATTTGGGTGCAAAAAAGTAAAAAACAAATGGACGCAAGCGGGACTCTAACCCGTGACCTTTCAGTTCAGATCTGGAGTCCTAACCATTTAGCCATGATGGTTTGTTCCTTCAGAACTTTTTTGTTATTTTGCAACCTAGTGCACTGGTGGGGGTACATATATGGACAATACTCCTCAATATTTTTACATTCTTATAACTTACAATGTTTTATTGTAGGTTATTTTATGCCAAATTATCAACTATTTGAAAATCTTGACTCTGTTTTATTATTTGCGGTGGTTGGCACAGTATGGAATACTATTGCTATAGGTATCAATTTAAAAAAATTATTGCTCTTCAAATTTTTTTATATTAATGCAAAAATTTAGGAATTACACTTTGTGTATGCAATGCATATAATTTATTTAGTGTATCCTTTAGTTTATTCGAAATTTTCTTATTTTCATCTCTTATCAGTGCGGTAGATCCAGTTGCCGTAATTACAGTTTTTGAAGAAATTGGTGTTAACGAGTTTTTGTTTATTAATGTTTTTGGTGAAGCTCTGTTTAATGATGGGGTTACTGTGGTAAATTGCTAATGATCTTTACAAATAAGCAACGCTTGCGGGGAGGGGTTGCCCAACAAGGAAAGGAAAGAAAATGAGATCCCATATGGAAACATACCCTTCCCAAAAAAATGCGCCTACATGCAAATTTTCATCTCCAGAAAAATTAAAACTACCCACTCCTACTCCTCCCAAAAATGAACCTAACTACGACTTATCTGATGAACTAATTTAACTATTTAGGTACTTTATATTATGTTTAAAAAATTTATTGATATTGGTGTAGAAAATCTTAGTGCTCTAGACTATTTCTTAGGCGGCCTTTCATTTTTCGTAGTTTCGATTGGAGGGATTTTGATTGGACTAGTATTTGCGTTAACAGTTAGTTACATAACAAAGTTAGTTTTTTCTGTTACAAATAGGGGGATAAATTTAAAAATAAATTATAAAGCACGGCGCATCAAAGTGGAAAAAGGGACAGACAAGGGTCAAAGTTTAAAAAATTTCGTTATCGACTAGCTCGACGAGCGCTTCCAAACGAGTACCATATCATGGGATTTGGGTTTCACCGAAAATTATCTTTTTTTAAATCAAATTATTTTTTAAAAAGTCACAAAAATAAATCAAAAAAGTTACAGAAATAAATCACATGGCTCAAAACCTCATGATATGGTACTCGTTTTGAAGCGCTCAACGATCTGAATCGATTGACGTTTTTTTTTTAAATTTTGACCCTTGCCTGCACCCTTTCGGCATTTTGGTATGCCATCAAACAATCAAATTTAGATATACAGACCGAGTAAAAGTGTTAGCACCAGTTTTTGTTTTTGTCTTCCCATATTTGGCTTATCTAACAGCCGAAATGTTAGGCATGTCTTCAATTTTAGCGTAAATAAATTTTTTTCTTTTTTTAAAATTCTTCTTTTTGATAGTATTGCTGTTTGTGGAATGGCTATGAAGCAATATGTAAACACAAATTTAACGCATGATGCAGCTAGTGCGGTAAAATATTTTATAAAAATGATTGCGCAAGGCAGTGAAACGATTATTTTCATGTTTTTGGGATTATCTGTGGTCTCGAGCGATTTATTATGGGATACAAATTTTGTATGGATCACTTTATTAGGAATTACCGTATTTAGAATTATAGGTAACAATATTCATAATCGATACTTCTCCTTCAAACTCCTCATTTTTGCCCAGCCACCCTAGGGTGAAATTTTCCATACTCAGCAACCATGATCCGAAGATACAGAAATCAGACTTCAAGCAAAGATTCTTTCGTTTTTCAATTTCGGAGATGCGGAGACGACCCTCCCCCTCCCCACTTCCCCTGATACGCTACTGACCATAGCGAAAATTTTCAACATTCTATAACTTTAGGCGTCATAATCCAATGCACTATACTCAATCGTTTTCGAACTAAGAAGTTCACTTTTGTTGACCAATTCGTGCTTAGCTATGGGGGACTCCGAGGGGCTATTGCTTATGGTCTAGTCATGTCTTTACCAGCTAGCATAGCGGCACGTAACATGTTTATGACGACTTGCATAGCTGTCATCTATTTCACCGTTCTTATACAGGTATGTGAAAATCAGTAAGAGTATAAATTAGAAAATTAAATTTAGGGTATGACCATTAGACCTATATTGTATTTTTTGAAAGTTGAGAAAGCTGAAGATAAGGAGTTGACTCTTGTTCACAAAATTTATGATCGAGTTAGTTTTTTTGCATTATATTTGATCTCAAGGAGGTTTTTGGGCAAAATTGGCGGAATCTAGATTTTTCAAATCATTCCAAAAACGATTGGAAATTGTTGGCATAGTCAAAAGCGGTGAAATATAAAGTTTTTGCAAACAAAAGTCCGATAAAGTTGTTATTCGATCCTCTTATTTCCTTCAGAAACGCTAAAAAATGCTATTTTTCAATGTTCTGAGAGCTCTATATCCTCGAGGAAGCCGTATAGCCCGATAATTTCCAAAAATTGGGTATGAGGAACAGTTTGAGCCCGGTTTCGGTAAAATTGAAGTGTATCAAGTTGCGAGTGTTCCTTGCGAGTCGAATAACATTATTAGTTTAAAATGTCGATTTTTCTTCAATTTTTGAAGAAAAACCGCTAGTCTCGTATTTCCCAATCTCATTCGTAAAATTTAAATTTTTAGTATTTCGATTATACAATGTCAGGCATTGAAGATATTGTTGGGTATCATGGAAAGCACTCTATTCGCGATGAGTAAGCTTAAGTTTGAAAAATTTATTTAAAAAACTTTTAGTTTTGAACGACTAAATAATAAATATTTAAAGCCCATTTTTGCAAAGAAGTTTAAGCCCAGCGTCTTTGATTCGAATAAAATCATTAATGCATATAAAAAAATTGCATATCAAGAAGCTATGGCGGTTGCGCAAGATCCATTTAACCCATTAAAGTAACTTTTTTGTTAACGTTTTTATGTAGTATAAACATTACATGTGTACCCTCCACTCTCACAATACCCACCTACATTCTTTTGGCGATGGATAAGGATGAGGTGTCCTCCCCATCCAATAGATATGAGCTCTCTCATATACCACCAGAATCCGGATGGGGTAGGAGAAAAGTTTCTCGCAACACCTTCCTAAATGAAGCCTGCTCGTAAAAATTTTTATTTTTCTTCTTCATCTTGGATGGGGCCACAAAAATTTAGATTTGGGGGGATGAGTGGGTGGTGATGAGGGTATTAGTACATTTGTGACAAGCGTAACTTTAGAACAAAGAAAACTATAACTTTTGTGAATAAAAATACTGATGATACTATCACACGTCAAGAGGCCGATCTGAAAAGAGGATTGAATGACGTAGTTGTACTTTATATTACCGCCATAAAAAGTCATTTTAGTTTTTGGCAAATAAACAAAACACTGACGCACTATATGACCTATTCAGCAAATTACTAGATAGAAAACTTGTTGACATTCAAAGAAACTCTCCAAGAACTGATGATTATATATCTTCTGATATTGAAGATGATTACATCGGCATGATGCATCCAAGTTTACAAGTAGTTCTTTTTAAAGAATGTACTCTCTATGATGTTGACGGAATTTAGGAGCCTGGATTATCACCCATAACTAGACAAATGGGGAAAAAGGTTTCTCATGTTCCAACATTAAAAAGAAATGCAAAAAGTCAGTTAGAAAACGTTCCAACAATAATGCAACGACAACATTCCGAGCCTATGTCAGTGAATGTACATAATTTGGAAAAAAATAATTAAAAATATTTTAACTTTTGTGTCTTAGTAAATCAATAAATATTAAAACACTTATTGTTCCCTTGATGGTTCATACCATGATGTTGTCTACTGTCAATTGTGAGAGGACCTGATAACAATTTTCGTGAAAACAAAATTTAACTATTATTCATTTTTGTAAACATTTCCTGCAATTAGAAAAATGATCAAGATTCATATGACACCCACATATAGAAAATTTTAATGTTATTATGATCTTTCGAAATTGCATCGATCAAAAATCTGTTTTTGTTGTAATATTCCCTTCAATAAAACCATTTTATTCATCTACCTATTCGCTAATAAAACATTGCAAAATAGTCAAAGGTTCATCTGATTAAAAACTGGTTGTGTATCTCGTGTTTTCCAAACTGTTAATAAAGTTTTCCATAGAAATCAATATGTTTAATTTTTGGATGCATAATAGAATTGAAGAAGAGGAAAAATTGTATAGTAAAAGATATTTTTACGTTCTTTCTTCTTTTATATTGGCTGTTGTAATAGTAATTTTGATCAATTCAGAGGTAAAATGATTTTTAACAAAATGAGAATGTATTTATAGGTGCATTTATTATGCTTTCAGCTCTATCCTGAGATATCCCCCGAAGGCGACGCTAGCTCCAAATTGGGTGGAGGGGCAGTAGCGTGGGGGTGTGCCCCTAGCGGCCGAAGGCCGTCCAAAAATTTAATAATGACCCCTTTATGATTTTCGACCCTTCTTCCTACACCAATTGGGGTCCACCCTTGAAAATTTTGGTAAAAAAATAATTGAATTTTATTCAAAAAATTCACACTTTGAGAGAAATTTTGACGATTTTTTTATAAAAAAACTGATTTTTAGTGAAAAATGAACATTTTTATTGAAAAATACATTTTTTAACAAAAAATTTTGGGCAAAAACATAAGGCACGGCGTACCAAAATGCCGAAAATAGAGCCAATAAAAATCGTTGGATTCTTTTTTTATGGCCTGCGATTTTTTAAAGTCGCATTTTTAGTGAAAAATTGAAAAATGAAATTCTCGATTGAAAAATACGGCATTTTGATAAAAATCAAATTTTAGAAAAAACATAAAGAGAACCATTAGATAAATTGATACTACTAAGGATTAGCGATCCCACTTAACGTGATTTTTTTCAAAAAATTTTTTAGCTTTTTTCTTTGGAAATGACTCTCTAGGGGAAACTTTATGCGGGAAATCGATTGCGCGCATTAACAAAACATGAAAACGGGTTTTTTCGGAAAATGAATCGTATCTACTTCAGCATGTGACTCTTTAGGGCCACATGTTTAACAAGAATCACGTGCTTATGAAGTATATATATCATTTTCCTAAAAAAACTCGTTTTCATGTTTTATAATGCGCAAAATCGATTTTCCGCATAAGTTACCCCTAGAAAGTTCATTTCCAAAGAAAAAGCTAAAAAATTTTTTAAATCACGTTAAGTGGGGTCACTAATCCTTAGTAGTACCGATAAATTTATTCATTTCTCTGATTTTTAAGGAGGGGTCCACGAACCCTGCTCATCCTTCATCCTTCCAGCCGTATCGTTGCCACTGATCCCCATCCTGTAGAGCAGATTCTGCCACCTCCACAAATTTTTGAATCGGAACAAGTTGTGGGGAGAGACTACGATTCTCTCCAATGTTTTGACTAGCCACATTTCAACTGAAAATCACCTCTTATGTTTTCGAACACCAGCTTTCTTTTCTTGTTCCTTTTCTTTTTACAATCTAAAAAATTTTAGGTACCTCAAAAACAATTGTTTGCTAGTATAATTGCTGCTATTTTATTGGTTCCAATATGGGTTGGAATAATGTTATTAATATTTTGTTTACAAAAGCTTTATTCCAGAGAAACTATACGTGGAAATGTACAAGATGTTCCAGCTAAGTGCCCACACCGATGATTTGACATTATATCCGGAACCCTTGCGAATTTTTCGGTTTTTTAAAAATTAGGTAGGCTAAATGTGCATCGAACGAGTTGAATTTTGGCGAAAAATAAAATTTCCTAATATTTTTTTCAGCCTTTCAATATTTAGTTTTAGGAAAAACACACTTGTTGGCCGAATTTTTAAAACTTTTTGTGAATTCTGAAAGAGCATGGCCGATAACACAAAAAAGAATTTAAATTTTTCGACTTAAAACGTTTTTTTGGCAAAATCATTTCGCCACAGTGGGATACGACCCCGCTGCCTTTGGGATCGAAGCCAAGAGCACTACCACTAAGCCATTTTAACCATTAGAAAGAAAATTTTAAATTTTCTTATGATTTCATATGATTCTTTACACATTTAAAAATATAACTTTTTTCATGTTTTTTGTAGGTAATTAAAATTGACTATGCTCTTCCAGAATCTGAATTTTTTTAAATTCTGCCAACAAGTGTGTTTTTCCTAAAACCAAATATTGAAAGGCTGAAAAAAATATTAGGAACTTTTATTTTTGGCGAAATTATCCTTGTTCGATGATCATTTTGCCTACCTAACTTAAAAAATCGCATTGAAAAATTCGAAAGGGTTCCGGACATATATGGGCAAGGGGGGGGGGGTACTGTACCCCCATAATTCGTCGTATTGGGAGAAAAATTAATGGGCCAATTCGTATTTTGGGGTCCAGTACCCCCCCCCCCCCTGCTTGCCCATGTATGGTTCCAGAGATAATGTCAAATCATCGATGTGGACACTTAGCTGGAACACCCTATATGTTATAGATAGCAATCATAAAGAAAAAGCGCGATTAATGTGGTCAATTGGAAAAATATAGTCTGTTTCCGCTCATAATAAAAAAATTTGCTCGTGATGGCTAAATGGATAAGGAAACATCCAGTCCGATCCTGCAAGTTAAGCAACGTTAGGCTCGCAGATTCGATCCAATAGAGCAAAAACTTTTGCTCCATTTTTTGTAAAAGAATTTTTTTAAATCAAAACTTTGCCCTAGCAAGATCAAACCTGTGGGTTAAACTTTGCTTAATTTGTCAAATCGGATGGGCGGCTCCTTATCCACTTGTCATCGCGAATCTTTTTTCTTATTATGGGCGGAAACAGACTATATATAAACAGATGAGTCTGAAAATGCTCAGAAAATGAACATTTTAGGAGCAATAATGATGATTTTTTGAAGAAAAATGAAAAATTTAATAAAGGCAAAAATACTATGAACTCCGATTTAGGTGAACTGAATAAAATTTTCTGAAATCCGAATTTTTAATTCCAACCTGGGGGACCGAATCCGCACTATAAGATAAATGACCAACTTCCTTAGCACTTAAGACAAATTTTTTTCTATGAAAAAAGATTATACAAATTTGTTTAGAACGAAACAAGTACAGACACACTTGGTCCACCAATTTTTTATACAACTTGTGATATGCCAAAGTTGCCATCTTATAAAGATGCGGTGAAAAATTCAATAGTCATACTTTCTCCGGCTCCACCACCTTATAATGACGTAGGAAGTAATCCAAATATTCCTAGGGAATAGTTATCAAAGATGTATAATTTAATATAATTTAAAAGTAAAATGTAAATATTTTTTATAACAATTGTTTGTGTAGCATACATAATATCGTCCTCCATCAAATTTTTTATTTTTTAAAATGTCAAACCATTTTTGAGGAGTTTAAATTTGCCATTTTAACGAGTTTATAGAACTTTATACCCCTCAAAAAATATGAAAATGACTTTTTTGCCAGGATCTTTTTCCGAGATTCTCAGCGCTTCGCGCAATGATGTGAATCTGGGAAAAAGACCCCAAAAACATCTATACGTTTTATAATCAAACCATTTTACCTTACTTTTTAAGCCCACAAGGGGAGGTCATGTATGGACTAAAAACTCAAGCCCATTAGTTCATCCTTTGGTTAGTTCTATGTAAAAATTGGTCAAAAATCAGAATTTGATCGTCTTTTGGATCAAATTTTGACCAATAAATTTTTTAAATTTATTTAAAAACTTGATCAAAATTTTGGTCAAATTGTGATCGAGTAGTTTTGCCGGTCTCTAGTTCTATGGATGTAACTTTGTAATCCTCGTATCTTGTCAGAAAGCCATAAGAGGACGAAATTCCAACAAATTTATAGACAATTCGTATTTGAGAAACATTTTTAAATAGGTTTGAAAAATTTTTGAGGACAAGTTGATAGTTTACTTGTAAAGCTTATTTTTAAGTGCATTTTTGAATAAGATCAAGACCATAAAAAATTTTGGTTCTTGCTTTTATTAAATTTGATTAGCGAATTCAGCAAATACATGCGTCATGGATTATTAAATTATAGCTTACCTCGTGTGATTAATTTTAAAAACAGGCTACTTACATTTTTATTAATCTAGTTTGATATTTTTCATCTTGTAAAAAGAGACATGATTTGTCTTATTTATAAGGAAAAAAGAAAACGAACCATCTTCCAATAGTGGCCCACCACCAGTCGGAGGTCCTAGAACAGGTAGACCTGAACAAAATGGTTCTGGATAAGGAGGACCTGGTAAAATGGTTCATATGTAACAACTGGATCTGGTGGATGTGCCCATTGTGCCAGTCGAAATACAATAGTTCCAACCGAACTTTGACTTTTTCGTGCAAGTTCTTTTTTAATTTTTACGATGTTAGCACTAACAATGTTAGCACTTGTAATAGAAATTTTTTTGCTATTAGTTGTTTTTATAAAAGTGTTTATGATGTTAGGTAGAAACTTCAAAATTATATAAGGTCACAGAAAATTCAAATCTATGCCATTTTTTCTTATTACATATAAGATGCTGTTCTTGGATTTTATGGTTTTATTAGTAGATATGGTGCTTATAGTACCTATAACTTTTGTTGGATATGATGTAAGCTAGCTTGTTGCAACCTGCAAAAAATAGAAGAAAAAGGGCATAGGCATTCTTGATAATGTTGTATCAGTGGAAAGACACATGTCTTGTACATGCAAATTAATTTAAAAGTTAATTTCTAGACCTTTTCGACCTAATTTTCGGTTAAGCGACTACATCGAAAGCAAAGTCATGGCAACAATTAAATTACTATATTTAATAAGAAAATTAATAAGACATATGTGATGCATATGAAAGATGATGTATTTAAGACTCCAAATTGAAAAAATGTCATCATTAATGCTATAATTGGTCGAATCTACTCTATGATTTTACATTAACTGTTGAAACAAAAAAATTTGACGAACTACAGCCAGATGAGCAAAGCAGAAAATGTGATTTAAAAAAAATTTTATACCGAAAATTTAAGAGCATACGCGTACCTTAATCAGTGACGTGTCCAGGATTTTGATTTTTTAGTTTTGGAGTGCCACCTAGGAAAAACCTTATTTTTCTAAAGAAATTTATCGAATTCTAGCCAAAAAACAATTTTTCTTAAGAAATTTAAGTTTTGGGAAGGCACACACGCCGCTACCCTCCGGTCAGTGGCGTGTCTAGGATATCATTTTGGAAGGGGACAAAATTTGGTAAAAATCATAAGAGTCCTCAATTATGTTCTATTTTTAAGAAAATTTTTTTGAAAAATGGTAGTTTTTTAACATTCCTCCTCATCTCGATCATTTCTGTCAAATTTAGGGATTTTCGTTCTTAAATCTCTATTTTTTGGATCTCCATATCGATTTAAAAATCTCGATCTCGTCTATCCTATTTATGAGTTGCAAATATAAAAATGTTATAAATAAAGCAAATAAATTATGCATATTTTATACAGTGCGGAAAAAATTTCTTCGAACAAAAGTAAAACCTCATATCGTAGCTTTAAGAAAATCTGTTTCGACGAAATTCTTTTCAGCATATCGTAATTAAATATGTGGTGTAGTTAATTTTATATTAAACTTTAAAATACTTGAACAGCTTGTATGCAAATGCTAATATCTATGTTACTTTTTTATCTGAAAGTCAGTTTTATCAGATAAAACTGATTTTCAGATAAAACGGTAACATCTAAACAAATTAAATTTTTTTTAAATTGCCATACATTAAAAACGGATTTTAAATGATATTTTATCATTTTATAATATTTTAATCACCTTCAAACAACTTTATAAGTTTATTCTATAAGAAATCGTGAATAAGTGCACTTAACATGCACCTTAAACAATTTATGCTTCTGAATCTCAACAGGCTGAGGTTTAAAAAAATGCAAAATTAAATATGTGTTTAAAAATCGATTTTGCGGATTGGCAATACGTGCAAACTATTTTTCGCATCTGAAAACCCCTATGAATTTGTTTTAGCAAAAAAATTGCTTTATTTAAGATAGTTTTCTCGAAATGCACCAACCTTGCAAAAATTATATTTTGAATCTAAAATTATAGTTTGAAACTATAATATATTATATTTTGAAAACGAAATTTAACTAAAATATAATATTATAGTTTGAAATTATAAAATACAACACTGGACACAACGGCTAGCGTCGTGACATAGTGCAATGTTACAACGGCTAGCGCGCTGCTAGCGCCAAAAAATGCGTGTCACGACGGCTAGTGTTCATCCTACCTAATATATCAAAATTTTGTTCGGAATCTATGAACCATACGATTTTTGGTTTTTGTTTTTATTAAATTTGATTAGCAAACTCAACAGTGCACCATAAACCATTTAATTATAGCTTAACTCGTGTGATTAACTTTAAAAACAGCCTACTTACATTTTTATTCATTTAGTTTGAGATTTTCCATCACATAAGAAAAACTTTATTTGATTTGTGTTATTTTTGCAAAAAAGAAAATACAAATGGCATCATCTCCAACAAATAATAGTGGTCCACCACCAACTGGTGGTCCACTGAATGGTGGTCCACCATCCAATGGTGGTCCACCACCAAATGGTGGCTCACCACCAAATGGCAGCCCACTAACAGATGGTCCACCATCAAATAGTGATACAACAGTATCAACAGAAATAAGACTTTTTGGAGCTAGCTCTTTTTTAATTTTAACAATATTGTCACTAATGGCGAATTTATTGTTATTAGCTGTTTTTATCAAAGTAAGAATTTATATTCAATCATAAAGTTCACAATTGTATAGGGGCATAAGAAATTCAAATCTATACCATTTTTTCTTATTGCATATCAAATGTTGCTCGCGGATTTTATGGGTTTGTTAGTAGATGTGGTGCTTGTAGTACCTATAACTTTTGTTGGATATGATGTAAGTTAGCTTCTTGCAAACAGCGAAAAATATAAGGCAAAGAGCATAGAGGGGGCTAGGGAGCATGCTCCTTTCAAATTTACCAAAAGACGAAAAAAC
>JAQGBS010002670.1:0-12731 GCA_034698545.1 Acrobeloides obliquus | reverse complement strand
AAATTGTTTAGAAATACAAAAAAATTGAACTTTTTTCTTCAAAATCGGATTTTTCCTCCATCGGTGAACCCCCCCCCCCCCTTTAAGTCCAATTCTGTCACAGCCTAGATCAATTGTTAGGGCTCAATGAGAGGAGAAAAATGGCACCAAAATTATGGATGTACCCTTCAAGAATAATTTTTTAACCCCTTATCACTGTTTAACATAAATCTTATAACGCAATTTTATGAGTGCCTTCGTGGCCAAGTGGGTAAGACGTTCGACTGTATAGAATTTGTATTCACGTTCGGTTCCCATAATTATCAAAAAAAATTTGCCCTTGAAAAAAATTTTTTAAATATAAAAAACTGGGTTAAAAAGCGTTGAAGGCGCTCGGTCCGAGGCGCACCGAGCTTGGCCACAACTTTTTTTCCTCCGTTTGCAAAGTGCTCGGTTCTATACAGTGAGCTAAGATTTAGATTATAAATCCTCTAACGTCATTTTTTTAATTTCGAAAAAAACGTCACATCACTTCCTTTAAAAATAAAAATCTCAACAACAAAAAACTTCAACTTTTAGTTTTTTTTCTTTGTAAAGCATTCATATAGTTCGGAAAATTATACACACTTTTCCTTTCCAGTCAGTTGGCGTAAACAGGATAAGCAGGGCTAATTGTAGTTGAGTTGGCAACGGAAAGCTTAAAAAATCTATCCGACCATGTGCCTATTTTACAGCGTAAAATTCCAAGAAAAGATAGTAGAAATGCGTTAGATAGTTTTTGTTCGCAAAAAATTTTGCCAATGTAAACAAGAGGTACAATTCTTTTCATTCTATTGCAAGGCGAGTCCAATGTTCAAGATTATAATTTCATTACATCAATGAGAAAATTTGTGCACGAACATACAATTTTTGCGTATAACAAAATCCAATAAACATGGGCCAAATTTTCAGGCGACAACATACTTCCATCTTAGGGGCCAAATTTTCAGACAACAACATAATTCCATCTTACAATGCTAAAAATTTTAAAAATTGTTCGAAAATTTTTTTTGAAAAATATTTTTTTAATTTTTCGAATTTTTTGCAAAAATGTGACTTTTTGCTTCAACACCCAGGCCTTTCCTGAATCAGGGAAGCGTTTTTTAGCTTCGAAAATGTCAAATTCGTAATTTCAGTCGGTGGATTGGTCGGGGGGGAGGGGTACACATGTCCTTCAATTTTCGAAAAATTTTTAAGTCGGTGGATGGAGGGATTGCCACTTCTCTGAATCAAGGAAGCGTTTTTCGCGCAAAAAGTGCCCTTTTTTGAACACCCTGTAGACGCCCCTCCCTCATCTCCCTTTCGTATGGGTTGGACTGTTCAGGTTCCGACTCATGTACCTATTTCGATCCGGCCGGGGGCATCCGTAAGCTTGCCGTTTTGCAATATAGTTGCTTAAAGGACCAGATCACTCAGATACAATCATATGAAAAATGATATATTCGGAAAGATCATGACAAATTGAGCATTTTTTGTTTTTACGACATGTTCTGAATCGTTTTCCTCATCGAGATCAATGAATTTGAAAATATGAATTCATGTACATGCTTTCGTTGTAATAATCAAACTTTTTTGAATTTTTTGCGGACAAATCGTGAAAAAATAGCATGAATCGACAGAGAATTTTATGCTGAACAACTTTGCTAATTGAAGTTTGCGTACAAAATTATTTTCTCCGATCAAAAATGCAAAATAAGTTTAAATTCATGCAGGGTTTTCGTTTCAATATACTATAAAACTATTTGGTTCAAATTTTTGTACTTTTAATTAAAAAATCGAATGATCAAGAATCGTGAAAGGATTTAGTATTGGACTAAAAGTTTCCGGCGGCTCATTTTTTTATATATAGGAGATGAATAAAATTAGCAGAATTCATTAGCGTAACCTATTATATAACTCATTGTAACCGGATATTAATTTGCTGTCAAAAATGGCTATCTCTCACACTCATAAATAGCAGCTTAGTAAGGTCAAACATTTAAGATGGGCTTAAAAGATTTGAGGGATCTTGAAAATTAAGAAACTTGCAGGATGATGTGAAAAAAATGAAAATTTTGCAATTTTTTCAATAATTTTCACCAAAATAACTATTGGGATATTCCCTAGAGATAACATCATCTGTATAAAGTCCCACATAGGTCAAAATTGAAAATTAAGAAAAGGCAAAAAATTTTTTTTGCTTTCACAACTTTTTTTGATTCGTTAAAATTAACATTTCGACCTCCAGGGATCAAACCCTTCCCATTAGATATGGAAATCTATCGTTCTAGCCATTCGGCCATGGGTCAAGATGTCATGTAAAAATCACAAGTTTAATCTAGTTTTTCTTCATCACACAATGGTTTTAAAAAATGGTGAGAACTAAAGTTGTTCAGTATGCATTAAGGAATTCATTGAGCTATCACTCGACCCCGTTGGAATTAATTTTAGGAATTTTCAATCGATAACCTCCAAAGTGGCCCCATTTCGATGGAGGCCCACATGATTTTTTGCATGGACAATCAAAAACAGCTGAATTTAGGCCGCCGCCGATATTCCTTGGTTAATTTTAGAGCAAAAAAAGCTATTTTGGGGTACCCGAAAATAGTGGAATCACACACTAATCTTATCCTCGAAATTAAGGATGAAGTTTTCAGATAAGATTTATTTTACTATAAATGAGGCTCATGTGTCCACCAATAGAACGTACTTTATCCCATGTCTGTAGCCTTCACGGCTTCGGAGTTATGTTACTTTGAATTTTGGGTGCCAATAGCCAGAATAGACCCAACTTCGAAGTCGTCTATCTCCATAGGAATGCACAAAAAATTTTGTGCATTCCGGAGCTCGTTTTTCTCAAATAACGTGTTTGAATCTATATTTGTTGAGATTATAGTTAACAGAATTCTGTTGACTATAATCTCATGAAAATCTCTCATCTATTTTATTGCCTACAAATTATTTGAATTGCAACAATTCGAAATTTCTTTCTTCATCCAATTATCCAGTGATGTTTCTATTTTTCAATTTTCAAAATTAGAAACTTCCATTCACAAATTTTTCTTGCACATTTGCTTCGTTCACAAAATAAAATCTGAAAAATCTGGATGAATAGGCTTGTATATACACGTGTCCTTTAAAAGGTAATGCACATAAAATTTTATTTCACATTCGATGGACTTCGGGTTAAAGGACCAGTCTACTTTTGGGAAGCTGATGCCATGTGAAAGAGCACAAAATTTGGAGCATTTATTGCTTTTACGGCACTGCTTGAAAATCTAATCATAAAAAGTTATGAGCAAAACAAGATTGCAAAAAAATTTTCAAACGAGTTTAAACATTGAAAGGAACAAGAAAACATTGAGCTTGTAACCAGGCAAAATCAAATTGTTTATTGAAACGAAAATGAAAAACATTATAAAATTCCAAATCTTGACAGTTTGGGAAAAAAGACTTATAACAAAGTGTTTATAACTTGCAGAGACGAATAAAATGGCACCAAAATTATTGAATTTTGAACATTTTTTGGGTTATTGAAACGAAAACATGAATAAGGATTTTTTGATTAGTGATCGATCCCGTCCCGTCCCAAAAATCCCGGGATTTTTGGCACCCCGTCCCGAAAATTTTGAGCGAAACTCGATCCCGTCCCCAGATCCCGACCTTCCCAGACTCAATCCCGTCCCGGGTCGGAATAAAAAACACACCCCTAAAAATACCCCTCCCTCTAAGTTTTTATACCCCTAAAATGGATTAAAAAATTATAAAAAATGGGTTAAATTTTTTTAAATATCCTGGGGTGCAGAAAAAATTACGCGCTGACAGAAGCGTGATATTTTATCAATTTTTGAAAAAATTGAAAAAAATCACCTTGCTCCCTCTTTATGTTTTTTTCAAAAATTTTCGAAAAAAACTGAAGGAGGGGGGGGGGACCAAGGTAATTTTTTTTCAAATCCCATTCCGTCCCGAAAATCCCGGGAATCGATCCCGTCCCGGATCCCAAAAATCCTGCCATAGCCCATCCCGAAAAATCTCGTCCCGGCCAAGAGGTCAATCCCGAACTCGGGATCGAACACTAAAAATGACTAAAGAAATGACTTTTCGAAAAATCTCATTTTTGGATAAGAATAGCCAGAAAAAAATCGAAAAATTTTCTTTTTCGAATTTTTAAAACTAGAATCGCTTTCGTCTCCCAGTCTCTAGATGAAATTAAACACAAAATTATAAAAAAATGGTTTTAATTGAAAAAAGATATGAGCAAATTTGAGCGTTACGAAATTTTGGCCCACTTTGTATATTGTGGACTAAATGCCCACTGGGCCAAAAGGAGTGACGCGCGCTAAATTATCATAACTTTAGGCTGCGTTCAAGTAAAAAAGTTGTCGAAAAACTCCAAAAGTATCCAATTTGAATATTGCTTTGTGTTATTGAATCGAATTTTGGTAAAAAAATAGAATTTGGCCAAAAGGTCGAATTTGGACAAAAACGAATTTTGATCAAAAAATTGTTTTCCATTTATCATATAATAAAGCCCATTTAAACTCTAAATACAAAAAACTTTCTTAAAACTTGGAAAGTAGTGACCCTCGTCCGATCTAGCAAGTTAATTAATCCAAGTTATATCGGGTTCTATAGGGTTATTTTGGTGAAAATTAAAAAACTCGTAAATTTTTTAAAAAATGCGCAAAAATCTCGTTTTTTCGTCACCCTTAAATAGAGAGCTAATCTATTATTTTAACCATTTTTTGGCTAACAAATTTGTTTTTGCTGTCTCATGCAAAAATCATTGGGCTCGAACGGAATTCTGCTTACAAACCTGATTTGGAAGATATGACGTTAGTGTCACTTTCATTAGTTCAACGAAATTGAAATCGATCCTAGTTAACAACAAGATGAATGGGCTTCTTATAGAGAAACATGAACATATGTATTACCAAGGTAAAGGTTCGCATCACATTCAAAATATGCGCTCGTTGATCAACCAAAAGCTTCTACCTTTTCCTTCGTTTTTGGTTGTAGGATCACTCTGATTTCGAAACGCCCTGATTTCCAACTCGGCTATTAGAGGCAAAAGAAAAGGGTTTTCGAAAGATCTGTCTCGAAAAGTTTCGAAAGATCTGACCCGAATTTATACTTTGAAAAGTCTATTCGAATCAAATCCTACAACTAGGCACGTTGCGAGGGAGGGGGACAATTCGGATAATTGCCCCCTCCCCCATTCAGGAAAAATTTTGAAAAAAATCATAAGGGTACCCTTTATGTTTTTGCCCAAAACCACAGGTAGCTGCTACAGGATTTTGGTCAAAATTTTAAAAAAGTTTGAAAAAACCACAGGTAGCTGTGGATTTTGGACTTTGGATCATTGCCCCCCCCCTCGTCAGGAAATCCTGGCTACGTGCCTGCCTACAACCATATTTTTCTATATATTTAAATGGTTAAATTAAAAGTTTTAGGATGCGGTCGTTTTCTTATCTGTTAATAATCACTTTAATTTTGATGGAATGGATGTGTAATGTGCGTAGCAAGCCATTTTCAAATGAACAGCTAAGAGAAGTCGTTATCAAGTAGATTCCTTATATTGCTGGGATAATATTGAGCTGTTTAGAAGTGTTTAGGCTTTGATGCATCCCCTGCGTGGTCATATTGGCGGGAAAATCAAGCTCAGTATATACTGAACTTGGGGGATAGTTTTATGCGCTGAATCGATTGCGCAATTTAGAAGCGTGAAAATGAGTCGCAAACCCTGATTCAGGGTAGGCCTTGTGAGTAATAAAGCGAAAATTGGAATTTTTGAAACATTCTTTTTTTGTTTCATGCTTCGAAATTGCGCGCATTAAAATTGGGCAAAAGTTTTTTCCGGCCGGACCTTCTGGCTACCGTTCAAGTGCACTAACATTGTGCTACCAAGACCTCCAACTGATGCCCTTTTTTATAAAATATAGTCTAATTAAAAAATTGCGATTTTTCAATTTTTAGTGGTAGAGTAAAACGTCAATGGCATTATGGCTGGCATTGGCATGAACCTCATTACCATTACTATCCTCATCATCATTATCACCATCACCACAGTTATTCGCATTCACATGAGCATTATTGGCACCATGGACGGCGATAAATGTTGATATTTTTTTTAGATAGTTTTGTCTCAGAGGCGTAGCCACAGGGGGGGGGGGGAGGGGGTACCAAGGGTACCGGTACTCCCCCCTTACGGGCCGAAAACATAAGGGTCCTTCTTATGATTTTTTTAGAAAAAGGTCTTGATACTCCCTCCCCCCTTAAGGCCTTGGTACCCCCCTTAAAAAATTTCTGTCTACGCCACTGTTTTGTCTATACATATTTGGTGTTTTATTCTCTCATATAATATAGGGTGTATCAAAAAATACCGGAATTTGGGCGATTGTTTCATGTTTTTTCGTCCCGGCAATTTTTTTCAAAAATAATCCTATTAGGGTTAATTTTATGCCGGGCTAATTTGATTGCGCGCATTTCCAACACTTGAAAACGCTTTCCTGAATCAGGGAATCAGAGTGTGTATATTGAAGCGAAAATCAAACATTTTTAGATTTTCTGGGGGTAAATTTATGCGAGGAAACGATTGTGCGCATTCACGAAGCTTGAAAACGTTTCCTTGATTCAGTGAATCGGGGTGTGTATATTGAAGCGATGATCAATTTTTGCTATAATACATCAATTTTTCTTTGATTCAGGTAAGCTTTTTCAATCTTCGGAAATGCGAGCAATCGATTCCCCGCATAAAATTGCCCCCAGGAAGATGATTTTGAGATAGGAAAACCAGAATTTTTCGATTTTCGTTTCAATACACACACTCTGATTTCCTGATTCAGGGTCAGGGAAGCGTTTTCAAACTTCGGGAATCGCGCGATTGCATAAAATTACCCTTAATAGGGTCATTGTTGGAAACAATTTTCGGGTAAAAAATGAAAAAATCGCTCATTTTTTATACACCCTGTAAATAAAATTTTATAATAGAGAGAACTTTTTGGTTTTTCAGCAGATTTGGGGGATGGGAGTAATTACCCGCCTTGCTCCCCCCCCCCAAGTTGACTTCAAAAAAGGTCGCAAATTTTCGACTTTCGCTTCAATACACACACCCCAATTCCCTGATTCAGGATCAATTTTTTGCAAGATTTTTGCGATTTGTTCTAATATTTGTAGTGGCAAACTTGAATCTTTTACGACGAGTAGTCCATACAGGGTTCTCAGAATTTGAAATTCGCATAAAAATCGAGTTCAAGTTGAACCTATAAAATGTCGAATTTTCAAAAATTTCCAACACAAACCCCTACTGAAAAGATTTCAGCAGGGAGTCTGTGTTGGACATTTTTGAAAATTTGATACTTTATAGGTTCAGGCTGCGTTCAAGCATATCAAAAAAGTTGCCAAAAAAGTCTAACTTTCTCTGATTTTCAATAAAATCGTGTTTATTGAAACGATTGGTCATGATTCATAAAATCAGGTAATAAATTTAATGCTTCTCGATCAATAAAATTTTATGCTTCATAACCAATCGTTTCAATAAACACGATTTTATTGAAAATCAGGCAAAGGTAGACATTTTTGACAACTTTGTGACAACTTTTTTGACATACTTGAACGCAGTCTTAACCTAAACTTGAATTTCAAAACCTGAGAACCTTGTTTCCATCCCTGCTCATGTATGCGTCCAAGTATAAAAATGAATAAACAACTAAATAAATAAACATTTTATTCAAATATGTACAAAACGAACAAGAATGTGGGTATAAAGTCTAAGCTCTCCTAAATTTTCACTTGATCAAAAGATGAATGTGTTTGTGGACTTTGTACACCAGGGGCCTATTGCAAAAAATGAAAAGTGTAAAGTGCAAAGTTGAACAAAAAATGCACTTTTTTAGTGCATTTTTTTCAACTTTGCACTTTTTGGCAATACTCCCCAGGTACGAAATTTATGAGCTGAAATTTGTACAACAATATTCTTCCAGTTGTTTTATAGAACAGCCTTGTCGGCAGCATTGTGTTGATAGGCCTAAAAATTGTTGCTTATTTAGAAATTTGAAGGATGGATGGATAGGGAGGGGGTTATTCAAATGGGGGTCCTGAGGCAGTGCCGTACTCAGGGGGTAATCAACCCCTAGAATTTTTAAAAGTCAAAAAAATTATAAGGGAACCCCCTCCCCCTTTGTTTTTCCGGCCAGGACAGGCCAGCCTGATCCGTGCACACCTCTACCCCTCACTCAATGGACCGAAGAAAACATAATGCTCCCTGATGATTTTTGAAACTTTTATGTGTGTAAAATTTTCAAATAAATAACTCTATAAAGCTGTTTTCAATTTTAAAAAGTATCGAATTTTATGATTTCAATAACAAAATTGACAGCTGTCAATTTTCCGGGTCTAGAAAAAAACAAACGATTCTAACCAATTCTAACAAACAATATATGATTTTAATCAAAACAATATACGCAAGAAACGTTTTTTACTGATAAGATCAGTGCATGACAAAATCAAATCGCCACGAGAGAGATTCGGTCCCACTACCTTTGGAATCGAAGCCGAGGTCACTACCACTGAGCCATTTGAGCAATTCTAATGAAATTGTGCAATTATTTCAATTTTGAACAAAAATTACTTGTTTGCCAAAAATCTCCTCAAATCAGAAATAAATCTGACTTTTCGGATCACAAAGTGCAGCCACCAAGGCCACCCAACATATATAAACAAAGAGGGGACAAGCTACCTCGGGCTATATGTTGTCGACCAAAAAAAGTCGCCATCTAATTTTTTGACTCGGCTATATAGCTTTGAGACTTGGAACTCCGAGGCTATATGAATCTTAATTTTTGGCTCAATGCTAGCTACATGAGGAGGGGAGGGGGGGGGGAGACAGTCTCCTCCCCCATTGATAATGTATGCCACCCGATGATCAATTCGTGCACCAAAGGGAAAAGCCGGGTAAGGGCCTCCACTAATCCGGCTTGAAAGCGTCGAGACTGCACTAATGCAGTTAGTCTCGTCTCAACGTCGAGAAGCAAAATTTAAAGCGAAAATAACTTGATCTTTTGCAATTGTATTCATCTTTTTTTGGGCTATGAATTTGCTGAAAACCACATTCAAAAATTCGTTGGCCCTAAAAAATAAAACCGTCTTGATGCCGAAAGTGCAATTAGTGCTTCCATTTGAATTAGTGGAGGCCATAAACCTCTACGTAAACATCGGCCAACTGATTATACGGACGTACGACGACCATTCAATGATCAACTCACAGATCAAACGAGCTTCAGGCCACCCGATTATCAAATCATGCACTTAATGAACGAATCAAACAAGCCTCAACGTCAGCATTAAATGGAATGGAACCCTCAAAACGGAGCAATTCAACCCTTCACTAGGCCGAAACGATGCATGGGAAAATGTGGGGGTCGAAAATAAGTGGTGGTTGTTGTAAAAAATGTGAATTCAGATTTGAAAAAATAAATTTACCTGGAGTTAGAGGTGGATCCCCACCATCTGGAAAATCGGCACAGTTAACATCAACACAAATATGCTTTATTTTGACTATTAACTTCTTTCCACAAATCCTATGCTTCTTATGTGAGCCATTACAGTCTGAGATCAATAAACATATAGCAAATATCAAAAAGATATAGTTAGCAAGTGTAAGCTTCATTTCCTCCGTTGACCGGACTAGTTCTAAACAGTTTATTATATATACTTTAAACACGCAGCTGGCAGACAGCATGTGGCAAAAAAAATCTAGCATAAACCATGATAAAATCGCTCATCATAAAATCAGACGATTTATACTGTGATAAGAAAAAGAAAATGGCCGTTGAGTGACGCTCACGAGGTCGGAAATGCTTTGATGACAAAGAGTCGTTTAAGAACCTCTTTTTTGTAAACAAATAAAAAAATGTTTATTCATGAAAGTTTTGATGGTCAACCTGATTGATGGTTTCGTGCTAGAAAGTGCTAGGTTCTAATGGAACAAAAATATGTTAAAAATGGGTAAAAAGTCACATGGGTGAGGTATTTAAACTACATACAACAATCGTGTAGGTATGGAATTTATTGTCAGGAATTCTTGGCCAAAAAAGTAATAAAAGTCACGTGGTTTCTAGAGATAAGAAAAAGGAGTAAAATTAATTTCTTTCTTGAAATGTAGAAGTATTAAAAATCAGGCCATCATTTATCTTGTTAAACTTCTACAATCAAATTAGAGGTCGGCACATGAAAATTTTTTATTGATTTTTTGATAGTTTGATGAGAAACATGTAATAAAAATGTATAGAAAAAACTTTACAGTTATGATAATTCTATCATAATTAATAATCGCTAAAAATAGGCGATAACAAGTTATGATACTTTTACTATAATTTGTAATCGCCAAAATAATCGATTACACGTTATTATATTTCTATCATAATTTTTAATAGCCAAAAATAGGCGATCACAAGTTATGATACTTTTACTATAATTTGTAATAGCCAAAAATAGGCGATTACAAGTTATGATACTTCGATCATAATTTGTAATCACCAAAAATAGGCTATCACAAGTTATGATAATTCTACCATAATTAGTAATCGCCAAAATAGCGATTACTAATTAGGATAGAATTATTTTTCTTTAGTTGGAAGTCGAACCTGAGCCTTCTGCACGCGAAACGCGAGCAAAACCACTGCGCTACCAGCCCATTTCTCATGTATTTGCTAGAATTGATTAAAAAATAAGATATCATTTTTTGTATCGCTTTTGGGGACCCCAGGGGGAACTTTTAGAAATTTATTTGTTTGCTTAATTTTCCTAAATTTTTCGAAAATCACTTGCCTATGAAGTGCCTCGACGATTTTTATATGTGACTTATTGGATGACATTAAAAATCTTCCCTCCCTTGAATTGAATTAACGTTACCATTGATGAATAATTTTTGCGCATACCTTGGAGAATAAATGCTTGAATATTTAAAAAACCAAAGATCAACCTCACGCAATAAAGACAAAACTGAATTCTACTTATTCATCATATACACGGTGATCCAAAACGTGAAAAAAGTGGGAACACCCCCAAAAACGCTATAAAATCGGCCAGAAACTTGTCCTAGGGGGTTTTTCTATGCTAGAAATCGATTGCGTGCATTTTCGAAGTCTGAAAAAATTTTCTAATTTTTTTTTGTGCAAAAAATTTTTGCTACAAGTAGGATCGAACTCGCGACTTATGTGGCCTTGAAGCCGCTGCTTTGCCACTACACCATCGAGTCAAGCCACGACTATATAACTCATTAGTAATCGTTTGAACCATCGATCTAACAAAATGGATGTTAATACAGTTATATGCCTTTGAATTTTACATTTTTTAAACTAGCATTAGCACTTGGTTTGGAAAAACGATTTTCCTATATTTGACTCGATGTGTAGTGGCAAAGCATCTGCTTCAAGGCCACATAGGTCGCGGTTCGATCTCGCTTGTAGCAAAATTTTTGCACAAAATAAAAAGTCGATAATTTTTTCAGACTTGAAAATGCGCGCAATCAATTTCTAGCATAGAAAAACCCTCTAGGACAAGTTTCTGGCCGATTTTAAAGCGTTTTTGGGGGTGTTCCCACTTTTTGCACGTTTTGGGCTGCCGTGAAGTATATGCAACTTAACTCAACTTATGCAACATAATTACTCGACTAGTGAAAACAAGCTAATTTCATTGCAAATTGTCATATATCTTGAAACACTTTCTCAATCCTCCATGTTTGCTACTTAAACAATAATGCATTTTCCGGTTCTATATGAAAATTCATTCTCATAACTACATACAGTAGCACCAACATTCTGTTGTGGGGGCAAGTATCCTTCTGTACACTTGAAAGGCGTGGCATGGTAGCGCTCAAGCCCAAGAGAAATCGCGATAAGTTGTTGATGTATAAAGATTCTTGGCAATTTCCGGCTTCCATGCAAATAAATATCCGCGTAATTAGACTAATAATAAGATTTTTAACTTTGGACGATTGAGCACACGACCACACTTAGTCTTGTGACGTGACACATTTTTGTTTCTCTTTTTTGCATTAACTACCTTCTATAAATGTTCCAGACTTTTACAGAAGGTGCTAATTAGCATTGCATATTGTATAATTATTTGGGAGGTTATATGTCTGTAAATGATGTAATTAAGACTCATTTCAGATTTTAGATTCAACCAAGTCAGTATTTAGACGACTGCTGTCAAGATGTACATGAAATTCTTGGCTATACTATTTTTGTTTGCAATTTTGGAGGAAGTTGCTGCAGAACGACGATATTGTGGTACGGCGCTAATCGAGCGTGTTATCGAAGTGTGCTCACAAACAGATTGTGGCACGGTTGATGAGATCCGAGAGCTTGGTAAGAAAATTAAAAGAGTTTTTACTTCATTAATGAAATCTTGAGTTATGTTAAGACTATCGGAGATCGAACCCCGAATTAGTCTGAGTAACACGTATTAGTCTGGCTCAGACATACTATTTGATGTAACGCGTTAATAACCCCCCTTGATTTTGGTATTAAAAGTATTAGAATTTCGAGCAAAAATTCGATTTTTGAGCAAAGTTTGAATAATCGTATATCGTGTGAAGGGTTTGCACCTTTAAAAGTTAGTCCGCATGCACATTAAACGTTTTATATAAGAAGATTCGGAGCTTGTGCCAAATGACTACCCAAGTGAGCATGAACAAAATTTGACCTCACAAAATATTTTTCAAATCAAAT
>JAQGBS010002669.1:0-12732 GCA_034698545.1 Acrobeloides obliquus | reverse complement strand
GATTTGTAGGTATATAGTCAGGCTGGGAGATACGATCAATGTGTTCAAATAAACTGAAAATTTTATATATTGGGCTGGTCGAAAACTTCTGAGACTTTTTACAAGAATTTTGGACTGCAAACTTTTTTATAAAAAGGGCCCATATAGGGGTAATTTTATGCGGGGAATCGATCGCGCGTATTCTCAAAGCGAGAAAACGTTATATTGACCTTGATTCAGGGAATTAGTAGGTGTTAGTGGACCTTTTGGACCTTCGGCGCATGAGAGGAGACACATACCTCCTATGCCCAATCCCTACGCTTCTCGGGGAGGGAGATATTTTACCCACGGGAGAATATCCTTAAACCTTACTATTTAGCCGAGTCTAATAACTGATATTCACTCCTTCTGCTATAACAATCTTGTATTTTTGGATGCCGCCATAGTCTTTTAATAGCTAACACAATTTCGGGAGAAAGAGCTTCATATTCTTTCTCCTTTATGACACTTTGCTCAATTGTGGACATATCTTTCTGAAATAAGTTTTTTTTCTTATGAATATGATAAGCAAAAATACCAAAAACAAGTCCTCTTTAATTATAATTCCCAATTGCTCCATACTCTCAATCAATTCTAGCATACCTCGTTTGATATTGCTATAAGCAAAATATTTTCGGCCTTCTATCATTTCTTTAGAAAAGCCATTGAGGTGAATTATTCTAAATTTGGAAATTTTAAGAATGTTGTTTCGTTCCATCCTGTTCCACCGGTTCTTTTATGTTCTGATCATGTTTGTTATATCGTATCTCGTTCCGGTTCTGTATCCTGCTGTTTGTTCCTGCCGTTGGACCTGTTAGGGCATGGTTATGTGATCGCGTTTGCGTCAAGACGCATTATTTTTAATAACATTTGCGGCTCAAAAATGAGTCCTCTTTAATTATAAGTCCGCCCGCAAGTTTCATTTTGGAGAGAAGGCTTTCCCGATAACAGATTATAATTATGAACTTACTGCATTTGTTTAACAAAAGTGCTTTTCCCACTTTCTCCAGGACCCAATATTAATAATTTTATAACACGTCTACTAGATTCTTCTTTAAGTTTTTTATCGATTTTCTCCGAGTGTTGACTTTGTATGGTTAATTCGGATTGGGAACAACATATAGAAAAGAATCCAAACGGTTCGTTGTCATTCTTAATATCCATATCTAATGGAGCTATTCTCATCCTTAAACAATATATATTTATTCTTTGATTATAAGATGCTCAAAATGGTCTAAATGCATAAAAAATACTTTTTTTGAAGACTTTCACGTACATAAAAATACAGGGTTTGCTTAAATAAACGCCCCTTATCGAACTGATTCCCCATGAGTTTTGATTGTTTGATGCTAAGTTCTCGGGGGGGGGGGATAATTTGTGCGAAGATTCAATTGTACGCATTTTCAAATCATGAAAAAATACCCTGTCTTTGATTTAGGTATTTTTCATTACCCCTAAGCCTTAGCTTAGCAATGCGCACAATCAATAGTAAAGGGAACTATTTTGGATTTTTTTTAATAATCACCTTCTAAGAAAAGGGTAATTTTATGCTGGAAATTGATTGTGCGCATTGCTAAGCTGTTTCTCTGATCCTGAAATTATCCCAGGAATAAAAATTTTATAAAAGAATCTAAGCTAGCGCCTTGACCCTAATTCAGAGAAGGGTGGGTGTAGGTACACCCTGTAAATTTAGCCTAACTACGCAAATCTCGCAAAATACTAAAAATTTGAAAGAATTTAGCAATTTTTGCTACTAAGAACTTATCGAAAATTCAAATTTTAATAATAAAAACACCTTTTATAACTCAAAGCACAATAAATTGAAAATTTTAAATTAAAACTTTACTCTTTTTCCACTTTCAATCACAGGTTAGCAACATACCTGAATAGAATATTAACTTTAACTTCAATTGAAATCATACATGCATTTATGACTTTTTCGAGGGCATTAATGTGAATCGAAATAATCTTATTTTTTCCATAATTACACAACTGTAAACTTTCATTTAATTATAGAGTCTAGTGAGAATAAAAATGTCATTTTCTAACAAAAAAAAACCGAAATTTTTATTGCTTGAAAACAAACAATTGTTTGAAAAGCCAAGTAAAATAGTTAACTAGTTAACTACCCCTCCAGAGAATTTTCCCGTCAACACGACCACGCAGAGATGCGTTGCAAAAAATATAAATCAGTCAAACTTGATTTAGTGACCCCTCCGTGGGGGTGTCACTAAATCGAGAAATTGACTGTACAAGATAAAATACAAAATTTTGTACATGGGGCTGTCCAGATATTATCAATTTTTTCAGTTTTTTTTACCCTCCCCCATGTTATCAAAAATGCATTAGCATTATCAATTTTTTGTGGAAAGGGCTGACTCCTCCCCCCCCCCAAACATGATAACGTAATACCTGGATGGCCCCATCGGCCATTTTTGCACGATGATCAAAAATTTGTTTAAAAAAATCAACAAAAACTGTGGCGGCTAAAAAATTATCCTATTTTTAAAAAATCCTACTACTTTAAACGTGTAATGTTTGTATCCAGACGATCTCGGGAACGTTTGATTTAAACCCAGGACGCTAAAACAAAAGTTGTAGAAGATGATGAGAGAAGACGATTGACACCAAAATCATCGAATTTGGAAACAAAAAATTTTTTGTGTTATTTCTGCTAGAGTAAAATCTCGAGGAGTGTCGCTCGGAGTCACATTTTACTATAAAGTAAAACTCTCGGAAGTGCTTCTCGAAGTCATTCTCGGAGAAACTGAGAGCGCGTTAGCGCTCGGCCTCCGTTACTTATTAGTAATGAGTTCGCTCATTACTCATAAGTTCCGTTTTGTTTATTTTTCGCGCTCTTAATTTTATTATTTTCAATAGACTTCAATATCATTTCCATCTATGTGAGAAGTCAAATTTGATGCTCACAACAAATTTAATCAATTTCAAAAGAACGTGTTTTATCCAGACTTTTCTATTGTTCTACGTTCTTTAGAATAAAATATTTTATATAAACAGAATAGGATTGGCAGTTTAAAGCAGCGAAAGAAAAGCAGCGTTTATTTTGCTTTCAGAGCTTCATTTCTATTTAACTAAAACGGAAAATACTACATAAAACGTGTAATGTGCGTATCCGGATTAACTTTTTAGTTGCTCTAACGATTTTTAAGAGGTCGGAGAATCGACTCAGAATTGTGTACTGATTCCAAAAAGTATGTCCCGACTCTGGGAAAACTCATCAGAAAAATTCAAAGATTCTACGGGACCCTTCTCACCCCGCTAAGGGGCCAAAATATGCGGCTCAAAATCGACTGATTTTTTGCACTCAAGGGTTTTCGGGTATAGGGAACACAAATTTTAAAGAATTTTTTTATTTTGACTGCGGGATTGGGTCGAAATTTTTGACCCAAAAAATTTTTCTCAAAAAACTTGAAAACAAACAATTGCTTGAAAAGCCACAGTAAAATATAAGATAAAATATAAAATTTTAGTTCCAAATTTTTGGGCATGGGCCTATCCAGATATTACGTTATCAATTTTTTCTGATTTTTTACTCCCCACATTTTCAAAAATACATTAGCATTATCAACTTTTTGTGGAAAGGGCTGATCCCCCCAAACATGATAACGTAATATCTGGCTAGCTTCCATCATCAATTTTTTGCACGATGATCAAAAATTTGTTAAAAATAAATAAATCAATAAAAACTGTGGCAGTCAAAAAGTTTTCCTATTTTAAAAATTATTATTTTTTATATTATTTTCAATAGACTTCAATAGCATTTCCACCTATGTGGAAGTCAACTTTGATACTACAACAAATTTAGTAAGTTTCGAAAGAATGAGTTTTGTTCAGACTTTTTTATTATTCTACTTCCTTTTAAACAAATATTTAATAACGACTTATTAACATATTAATTAAAGGAGAAATATGCGTGTGTGAGTAATTGAAGCGAAAATAGGTTAACGTTAGGGAAGTAATTTCAAGATTCGGAAATTCGTGCAATCGATTTCTCGTAAGAAAACGTTCTGTTGTGTGTGTGCTTTTTTTAAGTAGGGGAATCAATTCAGAATTTTGTCCTGATTACAAAAAAGTATGTTCCGACACTGGAAAAACTCGTCTAAGGGGTCTATGGGCCGCCACTAATACGTTCGGACGGCTCCCGAACGGACTTTTTAGTTCACTAATAACTTCACTAATTGCGTTCGGACGAGTTCGGAAACATCATTAATAGGCGTTCGGACGCGTTTAGAAACGTTCGGATGCGTTCGGGCGCTCGTCCGAACATTTCCGAACGCGTCTGAACGTTTCTGAACGCGTCAGAACGCCTATTAGTTATGTGTTCGAACGCGTCCGAACGGAATTAGTGATGTTATTAGTGAGAAATTAGTGAAGTCAAAAATTTCCGAACGAATTAGTGGCCGCCCTATGGGACATTTCTCACCCTGCCAAGAGGCCAAAATATGCAAATTTCAAAAATGGCTCAAAATCGGCTGATTTTTGCACTCCGAGATTTTCGGGTATGACGAACACGAACCTGAAAGAATTTTTTGATTTTAACCGCGAGATTGGGTCAAAATTTTGAATTTCCAGCCAAAAATTTTTTTCAAAAAATAATCTTCCTAAAAAAATTATTGGTGAGGGAGGATAATGGAGACAGGAGAAATAATAAGGTGGAAGGAGAAAGGATAAGGGGGATTGAGAAGGGAAAAGGGAGAACGCCCCCTCAAATAGCGCCGAAGTCGCGTCGGCCTAGGAACTTAGCACTTTAATTTTTGTTTAACAAAAAAAACTAAAATGGATAGCTGATTCCTTGCTTTCTTAATTATAAAACAAACATGAAAAAAATTCGATGTGACCACAATGCCTTTTCTAAAAAATCGCGGTGTCCAAAAATTTGCATTTATTAGATTGTATTATGTTCGGCATAAAGATTTACAAAATAAACAGCATTTATATTACACAACAAAAGAAGATTTTTTTATTACCTTGTTCTCTAATCAATTTTCTTTGTTGAGTTGATTGACATTAGTGAAGCTGTACTTTTTTCCTTTTCTCAAAATTTGTTCATTGGACGTCCAATTTTGTTGTAACGTCGCTGTATTGGAAACCGGGATAAACTTCGCATTCGGATCTGTATTCAGCGCCGCCTGGAGAACCGGATCCGTCCATCCATTTCTTTGGGTGACGGTTCCAGAATTTGCAACCAGGCCTGTTTGTCTAGGTTGAACAACCATAGTTGTTGCACGTATAGGCTGTTTTGTGATTTTTTGCCCAATTTTGTCTTTGTAGAATCTTCCACACGATAACAACCAAATGTACTAAAATATAAGTGTTAATATATGGTCACTTATGGGAGGAAATCTGTTCTCTGTACATTTCAATCCAGAGTAAAGTGGTGAAAAATTCTCCAATCGGTATCATCAGCGCACACCAAGCCGCTTGGTTCAACAAGCTTTGGAAGATGTCCATCAAAGTTGGCATTATATTCGCAAAATTTTGTATCGCCCAATTCATCCAATTTAGGAGAGTCATCATTCCAATAACTCTGATTAGATAGTCGACCATCGTCTTAGCTAAAAGGGGATAAAGTTATTGTGTGTAATCGGGATTTATCCCATAGATTTGTCCCCTAGCTTTAGCCAAAGGGTATACGAGGTGTCCCTCTAACCGGTCTAAGACTGGAAAACATAATGGGCTAGCACTAGCGCATTCTCCTGACATACTCCTCCTGCGGTTATGGAGACTGACTCGTAGGAATGGAAGAAAGATATTTGTTGTAAAAAACCAAATTCCAAAACTTACAATTATATGGCATAATGGTGTAAAATGAAACTATGTAGTAGATCAACTTGAATAATAAGTGTAAAAAGTCGTAAGCATGCTAAAAAAATCGTTTCATAATTTTCCTTTATTTGTATTCCATATATAGCAAGGGAGTAGGTAGATGGACCTCAAAAATTTTTCTGGGATCCACTTTTGAATTTTTCTGGCCCACATGTATTTTTACACAAAAACATTTTGGACAAAAACATAAGGGGATCACAAGGGAACCATTAGGCAAATTTATTCATTTCTCAGATTTAGGTCACTCCGAACTGCTGACCTCCCCCTCCCCTTCCGCTATAGATACGCCACTGGGGTGTAGATCAATGGCGTAGGCAAGGAGGCAGGTGCCCCTCCCTCTAGTGGTCGAAATCATACCCCACTCTATATTGTTCTGCCAAAAAATTTTTGGCAATAAGACATTGTTGGGGTTACAATCATCCCACTGTTTTATGTAAATCGAATAAAAAAATTACTGGTAAAAACTTTGTGCTGTGTTTCCCGGTATTTATACAATACATAATAGAATGAACTATGAAGACCACCAAAGAGACAATTGTAAAAACAATCGAAACTAGTAAGAAGATCAAAAAAAGCCCAGTTATTCCCATATGATAGGCGTTAAAGATGTCATTGGTTGGATCCATAAAGTTCTTAAAAGTTTTACATTTGTATCAAGTTTGAATGAGTGGATATAGACTTACCCCGGCAAAACAGAAAGCTATGGGGATGATGTTCAAAATGACATAAATCGGTATCCATATAATCCACTGTGTGAAACGATTCTTAAAAACGTTTGGTACATAGTATGCGACTAATATGAAGGGTGTTACAACGATCCAAGCTGAAAAAATAATGTTAAAGGGAGGGAGTCCAACTTACGGCCAGGTAGAAAATTTTTTTTACAAGTGACCCTTTAGGGGTAATTTTATGCGAGAAATCGATTGCGTGCATCGAAAAATTCTGAAAAATTTTTCTGTGGGTCAAAAAATGGAAAAACTTGTGTCAAAATTAGGGTTATAATTTTTAACCTCAACACCCCGGAAAATTTTTTCAAAATTTTTCGATGTGCGCAATCGATTCCTCACATAAAATTATTCCTAAAAATGATTTTGTCGAGGTTAAAACTTATAACCCCTAATTTTGACGCAATTTTTTCCATTTTTTGACCCCCGGAAAAAATTTTCAGAATTTTTCGATGCACGTAATCGATTTCTCGCATAAAATTACCCCTAAAGGGTCACTTGTTAAAAAAATGTTTTTAAATTTTCTACCCGACCGTAAGTTGGACCCGTCTTTAAGCATTGATAGCTGATCAATTTTGGAGGAGGACAGTTCGGTTCCCTGCTGTGTTGTCCTGATTCCAGTTATTGGACATATTCCAGTGCTATTCTGGTGGGAGAGGAAGACGAAAGCGTCCAACCCCCACTCACCCCTCGCTTGGATTGGTCCCACCCACATATGAACTAGTCCTCCCTCTTCCTTATCAGGCATATGACAGAAACTTACACGACATAAAAGCAGTAAACGTCAATTTTTGTAAACTATTCAACCCAGTATCGATATTCGAATTATGTAAAAATCCAGCATAGGGCGAGTTAGAGTCGGTATCGGCAAAAACGACCTTAAATAATTTTTTTAATTTATAATTAATATTAATAAAAATGAAATACCAGCTGGAAAATATCCCAACAGTTGTAATGTAGGGTATGCCACCTCACAGGATGTAGCTGCATCCGGTGTCCAAAAATTGAGAACCATATTTGCAAAATCATGAAAAATAAACTGATGACCATAAGTACTCCGAAAGCCACTCTTTTACCGGCACCATTATCTGAAGTAGCAGTGGTTGTTTCGCCTTAAATTAGAAGTCTTTTTTGAAACTTTTAAGAAACGTGACCTATTTTAGCGGTATGACAATATTAGGGAAAGGGGGATAATTACCCCACCGCCCATGTCTATGGGTAAAAAAATCCTTACACATAAGAGCCCCCCTTAGATTATTTGGGAAAAATCGGTCTTTTTTAGAGGAGTGCCCTCTAGCCGACCGTTCTGCCTACGCCAAGGAGAGGCATTCATTTTTCAGGCTTGTCTGCGTGAGGAGGTGCCAGATCTTGTACCCCTTTTCATGTATTGTTATGTTCTGTACATATATTCCCCCTTACTGCTTCCACCTTCAGAATCACCACTTTCAGAATTTCTACTTCTTCGAGAATAGGCATAAGGTGTTGTTGTTGCTGCTGCACTTTTCTTCCTCGATTTTGAGCTAGTCGGCTCTATGTGATCCGCTTCCGGTGCCGAAGTTTTACGCGTTTCAGACAATTTTTCTGTCGTCCCAAATTCATTTGCTTTCTTCGTTGTATCAAGATTGCTTGTTTCAGTAGATTCGACATTTTCCGATGTGATTTCAGTAACATCTTGAGAGTTCCCAGTTGAAGTTTGACTCGATGTAGCCGTACTAGGTGCAATATTCTCTATGAGAAAAATTTTTGGAGCTCCATTAGGTTTTGTTATCGAAGTGATGGTGGTGGTGATTACTGTATTGGAATTTGAAGAAAATAGTGCCCATAAAAAGATTAGAATGGTAAGGCCATGATTATGGTAAATCACCATAGTGTGTTCATATTATTACTCAAGTTAGGCAAAATTTAGCGTGATTTTGACAATCTTTACCTAAAAATTTTATTTCCTCAGATCTTTTACTAAAAACGCGGGGGAAGTAAGAAAATAAGTTTACAAAACAGTTAGAACCAGACACAAAAATCAATCAATTACAAGGTTCTAGGCTTAAATATAAAATTTATTTATGCCTTGCTCAAGCGTCATAATTAAATCTCATGATTGATTGATAATTAAGGAAAGAGACTATACACAAAAGATTAGATAAGTCTATGTTTAGATTCGAGCCAGTCATGCGAATGATTCCTCTAGAGTTTGGATGTGTTATGAGAATATCACAAAATATTGGTAAAGAAGTTTCAATTTGAATTTGATTCATTAATAATTTATGAAAAAGGAAAAAATCATTTTTGAGACGCCTAGATTCGAGCGTCTCCATACCCCGTATTTTTATCGATCTGAATATGGAGGAACGGTTGGATAAACATATTTGAAGCGACATAAAAATACAAATCGTGTGAGTTCAATATTTCCTCAAAAAAAACAGCCTTATAATCGTGAACGTTTTTGGATCTTCACGATTATAAGGCTGTTTTGCTTTGAGGAAATATTGAAAATAGATGAGCCGTAATCGAGAAGAGATCGAATATAAAATTGATGAAGAATTTTGAACCGCATGATTGAATAGATATAAACAGGAGAATAAGTCTAGGATTTGCTTTATTTGTGATGGTTCTAAGCAGAGTTGGGAATTTTTAAAATATGGGAGCATTTCCCAAAATACTAAAAATGTGTGTTTTTAACGTTGCTCTCATATTTCACAAATTTACCAAAATCAAGTTTAAATCCATTTCCATCGCCTGATTGCTCAATCGAACGCCCTAATCATCGGATTTTTTTAGAAAAAAAAATTATTGAAAAAATTTTTATTTTTGATTTTTTAGCTAAAAAATAGTGAAAAATACGGTTTGTTGGTTGCTCCCACATTTCAAGAATTCGCCAAAAATCGAGTTTAAATCCGATTTCATTGTCCGATGAACCAATCGTTTCAATAATAACATTTTATTAAATTATACAAGCAGGGTTGCACAAATTCCCGAGAATTTGGGAAAGTTGCCTTGCCTGATTTCTCAATAAAGTCGTATTTATTGAAATGTAGAATCGCAAAAAAACTTTTTTGAAAATCAATAGCTTATCGTAACTTACTGATTTTCAAAAAAAATTTTCGTGGTCCTATCAATCGTTTCAATAAACACGGCTTTATTGAGAAATAGGCAAGTCAGGCAACAGGAATATTCCTACAGCTTTCCCAAATTCCCAGGAATATTCTCGGGAATTTGTACAACCCTGCTCATGCAATCTATTGGAACCGTTCCAACTCCACTGGGACAAACTTTCAACTTGCATGAACGTTCCAACAAGATAGCATGTGCTTACCGAGTCCTTTACAACTCCGTTGTAACTATTTCATTGCAACGCACTATATATCTTATATGGACGTTACAACACAGTTACAATAACTAGTATGGTCCTATGTACGGGTTTATGTGAATCACCCTGATTATATGTACGGCATACGATCCGTTGTCAGTCGGGTGACGTAAAATTCGCTGAAAAAAAGTTTGCCAACGAGAAAATTTATCGAAGAAAAAATTCCCCAAATAGAAAAATTTAATGATTAGGAAAAATCGTCAAGTGAAAAACATTGCAGAATAAGAAAATTCGCTGAATGAGAAAATTCGTTAAAGAGAAATTCGTAAATCTTTGAGAATTTTTCCTATTCTGACAATTTTTCACTTAACATGTAAAATCAAAAAATTGAAAATTTATATGTTTAGAAGTAAAATTTTTTTTAAAATACCGCCTTATTCATACATATCCAGTAGAGGAGGGACGGTCCCCCATTATCCAATCACTCAGATGCAATCGGAAGAACTTAAGGTACTTGGGAGCGCTAGGAGGCGCTCGTAAGCATTCAGAGACATTCAAAAGCTCTCGGAGACGCTCGGAAGAGCTCTCAATCACTCGGAAGCAATCGGATCAGCGCGGAGATCTCGTTAAGGGCGCTCGGAGACTTATCGATCGGATCGGAAAATCTCCTCTCCCATCTGAGCGCTTTAGCGCTCAGTCCCCCAGTTTATCTTTTAATTGAAAAGATTTACAAAATAAACAACATTTATATTATACAACAAAAAAATATTTTTTTATTATCTTGCTCCCTAATCAATTTTCTTCGTCGAGTTGATTGAGATTAGTGAAGCTGTACTTGTCTCCTTTTCTCGAATCTTGTCCATTGGGCGTCCAATTTTGTTGTACCATCTCTGTATGAGAAACCGGGATAAACTTCGCATTTAGATCTGTATTTAGCGCTGCCTGGAGAACCGGATCCACCCATCCTTCATTTGTTGGGGCCACGGCTCCAGGATTTGCAACCAGGAATGATTGTCTTGGTTCAATAACCATTGTTGTTGCACGTATGGGCTGTTTTGTGAAGTTTTGCCCATTTTTATCTTTGTAGAATCTTCCACACGATAACAACCAAATGTACTAAAATATAAGTGTTAATATATGGTCACTTATGGGAGGAAACCTGTTCTCGGTACATTTCAATCCAAAGAAAAGTGGTGAAAAATTCTCCAATCGGTATCATCAGCGCACACCAAGCCGCTTGGTTTAACAAGCTTTGAAAGATGTCCATCAAAGTTGGCATTATATTCGCTAAATTTTGTAGCGCCCAATTCATCCAACTTATGAGAGTTGTCATTCCAATAACTCTGATTAGATAGTCGACCATCGTTTTAGCTAAATGGGGATAAAGTTTTTGTGTGTAAGCGGGATTGATCCCATATATTTGTCCCGTATCTTTAGCCAAAGGGTGTACGAGGTGCCCCTCTAACCGGTCTAAGACTAGAAAACACAATGGGCTAGTACTAGCGCATTTCCCTGACATACTCTTCTGGGTGCGACTATGGAGAATGACTTGTAAGACTGGAACAAAGCTATTTGTTGTAAAAAACCAAATTCTGAAACTTACAATTATATGGCATAATGGTGTAAAATGAAACTATGTAGTAGATCAACTTGAATAATAAGTGTAAAAAGTCGTAAGCATGCTTAAAAAATTAGGCAAATTTATTCATTCCTCAGATTTGGGGCCACTCCGAACTGCTGACCTCCCCCCCCCCCGCCGTAGCTACGTCACTGGGATGTAGGTCAGTGGTGTAGGCAAGGGGACAGGTGCCCCCCCCCCTAGTAGGCCGAAATTAAAAAAAATCCCTACATATAAAAGTTCCCCTTATGATTTTTGGGAAAGTCAGCCTTTTTGGAGAAATGCTTCCCCTAGCCGATCCTTCTCCTTACGCCACTGGTGTAGGTACAGCAATGTTGGGGAGAATAATCGACTGGGCACATTTTTGACCCATAATAAGAGACATTTTTTGACTCCATCAAAAATTGTCAAATCCAAAACCATACTCCACCCCTTATATTGTCCTGCCAAAAAATCTTTGGCAATAGGAAATTGGTTAGGGTTACAATCATCCCACTTTTTTATGTAAATTGTATAAAAAAATTACCGGTAAAAACTTTGTACTGTGTTTCCTGGTATTTATACAATACATAATAAAATGAACTATGAAGACCACCAGAGAGACAATTGTAAAAACAATCGAAACTAGTAAGAAGATCAAAAAAAGCCCAGTTATTCCCATATGATAGGCGTTAAAAATGTCATTGGCTGGATCCATAAAGTTCTTAAAAGTTTTTCATTTGTATCAAGTTTAAATGAATGGATATAGACTTACTCCAGCAAAGCAGAAAGTTATGGGGATGATGTTCCAGATGGCATAAATCGGTATCCATATAATCCACTGTGTGAAACAATTTTTAAAAATGTTTGGTGTTTAGTATGCGACTAATATGAAGGGTGTTATAACGATCCAAGCTGAAAAAAATAATGTTATAGAGCAATAAAGTGAAGCGTCGTTAGCTGACCAATTTGGAGGGAGGAAAGTTCGGTTTCCTGCTGTTTTATCCCGATTCCAGTCATTGGACATATTCCGGTGCTATTTTGGTGGGAGGAGGGAAAACGAAAGCCTCTAACCCCCACCCACCCCTAGCTATGGGTTTGTCTCACCCAAATATGAACATAAACTTTCTTCTCCTTTAATAAGCATATGAAAGAAACTTACATGACATAAAAGCAGTAAACGTCAATTTTTGTAAATTATTCAACCCAGTATCGATATTCGAATTATGTAAAAATCCAGC
>JAQGBS010002668.1:0-12733 GCA_034698545.1 Acrobeloides obliquus | reverse complement strand
TTTCCTTCTGAAACATGTTCCTCATGACCCAATTCATCGTTTTAGCCCACTCTCACGGGCGGTCTTGTAAGTGTTAAGGAATCAGGGTCAGAAAGCGTTTTCACATGTTAACGCAATCGATTCCCCGCATAAAATTAGGATAATAGGGTCATTTTTAGAAAAAATTTTTTTGAAGATAACTTCAAATAAACGGTCCCCCTTTTGAATTTGAATTTCCCGCCAAGAATTTAAATCAGGGATTGGCGGGAAACTCAAATTCAAAATCGCAACTCAAAAACGCCAACTTCAAACGCGATTATCTCGACAACGATAACGATTCAGAATTTACTGTAAAAACAGAAAATGCTCCATTTTTCATGAATTCTGAATATGTATAAATTGTGGCAAATTTCGCTAATCTAACATTTTGGACACATGTGTACCCCCACAAAAGTGGCCTCAGCTACCCATTTAGTTCTACCTAGATTTTTTATTTTTTAGTCAAATAATTGTGCCTAATATTATTCTTGCAAAATCCGCTTTCAAACCTTACAGCGAATCCTAAATTTTATAGAGCAATTTTACTGAAAATTTGACCCCTGCCCCAAAACACCTAAATTTGGTAAAAATGACGATATTTCCATAGAGTTAGTTCGGATCAAAATATTATGCACTACAAATTTGTACCTCTTTACTATACCAAACAAATATAAAAGACCGCATTTGAAAAGCTTTTAAATTGGCTGAGATAGAGGGCTTTTAAGATGGGAGTGCAATTTTTAGCTATACCCTCGAGGTGACCACTTCCGAGAACTATATCTCGAAGAAGAAAAAGTTTCGGAATTTTAGGTTGGTGGGCTTTTAATAGTGGGATCACATACTTAAGCATAGGCAACAAATTGAAAAAATTCTGAGACTTTGACATTTTGGGTTGGCTCCATGGTATTTGAAGACCTTCAGACAATGTGTCTTAAACTTAATTGGGCACTATGGATCTTAATGTTTGGCTTTTATTTGCGTAAGAGTTCGCGTGTTTTATTCGCATGGCTTATTGCATCCCACATTTTCTTGATGATTTAGTTTTATACTTGACTCCGCTTGAAGAACATCAAACTCTTCTTTTATCGTCGCAAAAAATATACAAATATACGCTTCGATGAACCAATAAAGGGTTAAACAAAACTTCTTGATGAGATATTTTCTTAGACTTTCAGCGAAAGTTGATGAAAAATTACCTTGTTTTTCTCATGGTGAAAAGGTTATTATGAATACGTTACTTTTTGATAAAGATCGTTATGATCGACTTTATAATTGTTCCTATTATTCTACTAGTGAATGGGATTTTCTGAGACAGCCTAGAATTGGTTTAGGGTTAATATGTGGGAGTGTTAGAGTGTTTTATGAGGTCAGAGTTCGAGTAGTCTTTTGGTAGATGGCTCGGACAAATTATACTGAATCAGCTTTCCAGTTCTTTGATCTTTCCGATTGTAAAATTTGGCAAGCTTGAGGTTTCATGATATCCTAACTATAAAGCACTAACCTTTTATTTCACCCAAAAGCCCAATGAATTTCTACCAGGCCTTAGCAATCGGTCTCGTAGAGTAAGCATTACCAAGTAACAGCTCGCATATATAACCCTAAGTCAAATGTCGTTCCTCCCCTGCGTGATGTTGCTTAACCATAGGCAGGACCCGCCTATGCGTTACTCTCAGAAAAAGATCGGGCATTTCCGCACATCCTGTATTTACTATTTGTTTAACTTTAGGCTTAGGCTTAGACTTAAGTTTAGGTTTACAATTAAGCTTATCTTGGCCTAGGCTTAAATTTAGGCTTAGCTTAGGCTAGACTTGTTCTTGGACATGAGCGTGATCTTTCGGATATTAATTTAAAAAATTCTAGAACCCAGTCGTAATGTTCCGCTAGAAGAAGTCACCTCATATGTAACGCCCACGTGGTTGAAGAAACCCGTACAATGTCAAGTGTTATGGCTCGAACAAAAAGTTTATGTCAGTAACTGGAGAGGATTGACATTCTACAAAGGAGCTACATTTCTCCTTAGACTTCCTATTGTGGTCAAGAGTTCTTGATGGGTTAAACGGTACTAATCTCCTCAGTACCTCCTTCAATCCTTCCTAGACTCTAAAAACCGATAACTGACGAATCTTCGATTCCTCTGTCTTTTTATTGTGCTGCGTTTGTGACCGAGTATTAGGATAAGTTTATTAAAAAAATAAACAATTATACAACATTTATAAACCAATGAAAAAAAGGTAAGAACCTTAGGTCAGACTGAAGAAGTGAAAATGCGCGACCGATAAGCATGTTCAATCGCTGACTTGGAAAATAGTGAAAATTGATTTACATGTTAACATGTATATCAGCTTGAACATAAGCTGACATAACATATTGCACGCAAATAGAAACTTGCACTCAAAGTTAGCCATCTAATGAACAGAACAGGACAGGGAGGCCAATAATTAACTATTTCCACTCAACCAGGCAATCCGATTACTAGAATTCGGCTGAATCTGATTTTTTTCTGAAATTTTCAAACAGAACCCCTTAACAATATTAATAATTGCCGACCTATACCCAGAGATAAGAAATAAAAACGTCAAATAATCTATACAAATCCTAATCTCCAACAAAGCATATAAAATTATCGATTCTAAACTTTCTCCAAAATATATCCCATAATTTTCGATAAACGATGGTATTTGGATTAATGTCGGTACGGAGGTTAAATTGACATTTGTTGTTTTTTCTTGAAGTAATTTATAAGTGACATATCTTATGTTGGTTTGATCTTTAATAGTTCGCATAGCTTGATATACACCCCCTAGAGCAACACAAAACCCATAAACTAATAAGAATGTCGATTGGATCAGAAGAGCCAAAGAAATTCTCAAATTGTCTATAATAGAAAAGTTTGAGCCTATGGGCTTCCACCACACATGCTTAAGTATCTTAAAACAAAATAAAAAAGGAAATATGAATGCCAAAACAACAGCAATAGAATGAACGATGTATGGGTAGATAATGGAAGCAATTCAGCTATTTTCTAAATCGTCTATTTGAGATAATTTTACCAAAGAGATATTGTTTTGTATCTCTGTCTGTAGAGAATTTGATTGGAAGTAAGAGATCACAATTGGAATTAAAAAACTCAAAGTCAAGAAAAATGAAAAAACATCAAAAATCAATATGAACAAAATAACCTTTTTGAATGTCATAAAGTAGTTATAAAAGAATGGGAAGAAAACAGCCAAAAATCGAATAAACGAAAATAAAAATATCATCAGGGTATTGAAGAAATAAAGCTTCGTCACAAATCCTCTCAATAAGACATCAGAAAGTGTATTAAACAAGTCAGGTTTTTGGCCCAAACAGCCGTTTTTCACAGTATTGTTGTCCCAACTAGAGCAGATTTCTTTATAGACCAAAAATATTAAGTCGAAGAAAATTTGGTTGAGGACCAGTAGGTGATAGTTTTTAAATTCTGTTGATGGTAACTTCAGTCTAGTCCATAAAGTTAAAAGGATGATGATAATAGCCAAAGCAAAGCAACAATAGTTAAAGCCATATTTATTCAATATTTCTGGTAAATAATACAAGAAACATGCAAAATCATTAGGCTCGTAAATTTTTTGAACCAAATTAAGAGAGCATGGCATGTTAAAATAATACTAAGAAGTGTGAAAAAAATGTGGACCTCAGCCGCTAGTTTGTTTAATTATAGCGGTCTGCAAGTTAAATTCATGGGATATAATTTTTAAAGGTTTTATAAAGTACTAGAAAAATGTAGCAGCCCGGCCCCTAAAAGAATAATAAAGGTTAAACGCGCGTAAACCCGTTAAATTGAAAAAAAAAGATAGACCGCCTAGGAAAGCCTAAGAATCGACGGTTTTCTCATAAAAATCCGAAATTTTGATTTTCGCTTCAATACACCCACCCACATTCCCTGGATCAGGGTCAAAGAAGCGTTTTCATGCTTCAGGAATGCGCGGAATCGATTTTTCGCATAAAATTACCCCTAGAAAAGTCATTTTTGCACAAATTCAAAAAATTTTTTTTTGAAAGTACTGCTGCAACGTTTACCCCCTTTAAGATTAAACCAAAGGGTGTCTTTATTTTAAAAAATCTAAAACTTTTGCTAGTCTTGAATAAAGATCAAAATTCATCACTTGAGATCATCTCAACATAAGTATTAGCTCGATAATTACCCTATGAATCCTTGTACACCGTCTTAAACGTGTAACAAAAATTTGAATAAAATCTAAAAAAGTAAGTTCAGTAAAATAAAAATTTGAAAATAAAAATGACTAAAGTAAATAAGCTTTATACTTACTTTTGCTACCAAACTTGCTCTGAAATTGATACCATTAAAATAGCTCTCTACCTATTTGATTCCGGTATGTGCTACTAGAATGGTGAATAAATGAAATTTTTTATCAAATTAACCAAGTAACACCTTTTTGATAATAATGTTAGGTAGAAAAGTCGCATATCCTGTAATCTAGGAGTAAAAATTCGAAAGAAACATTGACTCCTATAATTCGTTCTACTTGCTCATAGCAAAAGCCCTAGGTTATACCAGTATATAACATTCTAACATGCTTTTAACATTACTTTTGTCTTTGGTTAGCCCCTTCACCAGCTGACGACAACGACGCTCAAATCATCAAAATTCTTAACTCTGAACCACTCGATCGGTTGCATGAGCTAGAGCTGAAAACCCAGACCCCCTATTCGTATACTCCTTATTCGATTATGTCACTCAAAAATCCGACACCAACCTTCGAAGCACATGTTCCACTCCAAAAAACTATCAAGCATACAATTTTACGTAGACGAACAACACTACTGGCTGAATTGTGCCACTTGAAATGGTAAGATTGTCACCTACTGGGCAAATAGTAAGGTCTTCCACTGGCAACTACAGAGTGGCTCAGATAAGTGTTGACACTGATATTGTTGAGATACCTCAGCTTTCTTAATGAATTTTTCGATAGGTTTTTTTTGGCAAAGATTCACTTTTATTTGGCAAAGATTTTGTAAGAATAACCCATTCATTATGTTGAGTGAAGTTCAGATTAATAAATACTATAACACTACTCCGAAAGCGTAGTAAATTTTTTTTTACCAGATTAGCTAAATTCCCTACTTGGCTACTCCAAGATCTTTGTTTTTATGTTGGGCATTATAACAAGGATTGTGTTTCATATAAATGCCCTTTAATTGAAGTTAAAAAGTTCATGAGATAGAAGTCATATGATGTTTTCTGTAAATTTCGAAAGTGCAGTAAATTTGTTAGTCATCGAATTCCGCTTGAGAAAATTCAGAGCTCAAATAAAAGAATGTAGTGAAGCGGTAAAGAAAATGACAAATTAGTCTCGTGCAAAAACTGTGTGCCCTCTTTCTAAACTTTAACGTAAAAACTCACGTAAACGGATCCGTCAAGCTGACGTTTGTTACGAGATTCATACAGTTGGTATTATTGCTGAACTCAGATTTCATTGTTCGATATATGAAGACAAAATGGGGATTCTTCTGACGACGACAATTCCATGGATTTGTTTTTATGTGCTTGATGAGCAAGTCGTTGTTGGGTGCCTTATCTGAGCAGAAAGGATCAGGGTCCGAAGGCCACATCACACAAGGGTTAGAGTCCGCAATCAGAACTCCGAACTCTGTCTGTATTCTGGATTTCGTTGATTTCTTGTGTCCCAAGAGTTTAGATCTTTTGAGCTTCGATCCTTGTATGAATTAATTTAGTGTTATCATGGCAATATTTACCACTAGATGGTTTAAGCGAAGATTGAAACAAACAAAATTTGGTTTTGGACTTTCGACTTAAAAAGTTCTATTTTGATTTTAGTTTTTAGTGACGCTTTTCTTTAATAAAATTTATTTAAAAAATAGATACGTATTAAAAACTCCTTGTCTAAAAGTCTTTCCAACGAAAATTGTTCTCTCCTTCGAAAACATGGCTGTGTGAAGTTATTTTCTCCATATAATGCAGCAGGCTTAGGCTCTAGAATCTATGGTAGAACGATGAAGAATTTGTCAATAAGGCAAAAGGCCCAAAAGCAAAGCGTTTACCATAACAATATAGCGACTTGGTCACCCTTGTTTTAAACTAACAAGGGACATTCACCAGGTGATACTCCCAGTTTTTTTAAAACGATTTTAACTGATTCTATAGGCTCTTGTAGTTACGAAACACCAAAATTAGAGTTCCCTAATTCGATTAAGGGGGTAAAATTCGGGTTTTTATGCCAAAAATAGCGTTTTCTTTGAAATTAAGGGGCCACCAAAAACACCTTTATTTGACTTCTTTCGTTGAAATTTTGACATTTTCCACCGTTTTTGTCTATGGCGAACATTTTCTAAGTGTTTTTAGAAAAGCCAGTTGTGTTGTCGTGGCGTGCATGAGGGAAAAAATTGCTGCGCTACAGCGCGCCTTGTTCAAAGTCTAGAAAAGCTTGGTGGATTCGGAAACTTGCTTTCGGTGCATTTTCTTGCCCAACACACAGTACCATTTGCTTGGCGTCATCGATTATTAGGAGCGGTGATGGAGAGAGTATGGAAGGATTGCATCGCACAATAAAGAACGACATTGAAAAAATCTCTCGAGGTGATTCAATGGAGCGTGCTCGATTGGCCATTCAACGTTGGTCCGTTCAAGTTTTGTTGGCTGACATTAGAAAATAATCTATTAAAAGTGATTTGGTGCATTGTTTGATATTGCATTATTTGTTACCTTGTTTTGTGTTGAGTTTTATGTTTTTGTCGCTATTAAATAAAATACGTTTTTAAATTTTACAAATTTGACATTTTTTAATTTTATTGAAAAAGTAAAAACTTATAAATTTTTCAAAAAATGGATACAGTGGGGCAATTTTTTCCCTCATGCACGACAACACAACTTTGGATCTTGATGTTTGGCTTGTTGGAACAAAAAGATACTTTTGTTAAAATTTTTTATTATGCTTAGGAAGTTAATCTTTATTAAAAATTTTATTTGCGTAAGAATTCGCGTGTCTTATTTGCATGTCTCATAGCCTATTGCATTTCACATTTTCTTAATGATTTAGTTTTATACATTATCCGCTTGAAGGACGTCAAACTCTTCTTTTTTATAGCTGCAAAAAATATTCAAATATACGCTTCGATGAACCAATAAAGGGTTAAATCAAGCTTCTTGATGAAATATTTTCTTAGACTTTGTATAATACAGCGTTGACGACAAATTACTTCATTTTTTCTCATAGTGAAAAGGTTATTATGAATACGTTACTTTTTGATAAAGATCGTTATTATCGACTTTATAATTGTTCTTATTATTCTACTAGTGAATGGGATTCTATGAGACAGCCTAGAATTGGTTTAGGGCTAATATATGGGAGTGTTGGAGTGTTTTATGCGGTAAGAGTTCGAGTAGCCTTTTGGAAAATTATACTAAATCAGCTTTCCGGTTCTTTGATCTTTCCGATTTTGATTCCGAGAAATCTGTAAGATAGGGCGAAAATTGGGAAAAATGATCTTAAAATGATTTTTCCAAATTCTCGCGGAAAAAGATAATAAAGAGTGAATGACGTCAAGTGCTCGATGAACGTGATGCCATGCCACTTAGTCGTTTGAATAGACTTGCGTTGTACAGTGTAAGAAAAGCCTGGAATGTCCTGTCGGCATGGAAAAGGCCGACATGAAAAAAGCTCGGATATTTTGAGAAGATATAGAGACTAATAAGAAAAATGTGAAAAATGGAAAATTCCGATCAGAGGGGAAGGTTAGCATAAAAGACGAGATGATTCGAGAGCATCATCCAGTTGGACCCCAAGCTGATCGTGAATTTGGAAGGAAAGCTCTTGAAATTTTACTCTTCCAATTTGAGCTAAAATGAATTTTTTTTAGACATTTTACACGGCGTTTCTTATCATAATGACAGATAACAAATTCATTCAACATTCAAGCTACAAAATCATGTTCTATCTCGGCATTGTCGATATACTTGGTATCATCTGTTCATGCTTTTTCTCAAGTTATGCATTATTACGAGGTGATCGGTTTTGCACAAATCCAATATTCGAATATATCTCAGCATGCTTTATCAACGGTAAAAATATATAAAAAGGTATCTTGAAGCCATAAGTTTAGACGTCTGGACATGTGGTTGCATGACAGGAGTCCTATTAGTTTTTAATCGATGTTTGAGCCTTTACAGCTCTAAATGGACTAAGATTCTTTTTGGTGGCAAGAAGACTATTTTCTGGCTCATAATTCCTACTGTTTATGGAATAAGTTTTTCGTTTACACCACCATTTCCTTTTTCATCGAATTATGGCGCGCTGTTTCTGAATCCCTATATAGACAATCCAGAAATTCGTGTAAATATGAGTGAAGTATGTAATTTAGGACACACACCGGAATCACGATGAAAAAAACGTGTTGCGCTCGTTTCGTAGTAATAATTAAACCACATTGCAATTCAGGCAATAAAGTTCAAATTTTTCAAAAATTGGGTGCCCAACTTCGAGGAACAATTTCTCGCGCTGGGAATTACGAAAAAAGCTGATAATCGAAAGCTCGCGATAAATGATAGATCTCACTCCAGACCTTTTTTTAATAAAAGCTTAATTTTGATAATTTCTGGCGCTTTGAATTTTGATACTTTTTTGCTGAAAGCGTCTTTTGAGTTTGTTGCCTGAATTTCAATATGGTTTAATTATTACAACGAAAAGAGCGCAACACTTTTTTTTCCAAATTTTTATGTTTGATTCCGATGTGGACAGGGTAAAAAAACCTTATTTCAGTACGAAAACATACCTCATGAAATAAACAACATTGCTGCGATAAGCATGTACCTTATACTCTATAGTTGTATGTGCATCATTTTATTACAGAAACATAACAATGGAATAGCACTTCAAAAATCCGAAAAATTGGTACGCATTTCATACCATCACCAATATGACAGCAATTTAGGTGCTCATCCAATCTGTTATAATCTGTTCACTTATTTGGTTTACAGCGATTATATATGAAGTTATGCAATTTGTTAGCATACCTCCAGTGCTTATTATTGCGGCACATATGTTTTATCAATTGAGTCATGGTAATCAATAATGCCTGTGTCGTAACAATAAGAGAGAGATTTGGGAATGCGCGCAATCGATTCCCCGCATGAAATTACCCCCAGAAATATGATTTTGAAGGAGAAATTTCAAAATTTTTCGATTTTCGCTTCAATACACAAATCTATTTCCTTGCATCAGGGTCAAGGAAGCAATTTCACGCTTGGAAATGCGCGCAATCGACTTTTCGCATGATTTTACCCCTATATAGGCTGTTTTGGCAAAAAAAATTTTCGGAGATCAGTTCCTAATTCTTACCTCCCTTTAACAAAAATGCGATTTTTCATTCAGGTGCCCATATCCAAGTATGGAAATGTACTCATAAATTCTGGCTCAAATAAGGCTTAAAGGGGGACCCATTTGGGGGTCATTCTCCGAAAATTTTTTTTGCCAAAACAGCCTATATAGGGGTAACATCATGTGAAAAATCGATTGCGCGCATTCCCAAAGCGTGAAAACGCTTCCTTGACCCTGATTCAGGGAGGTTTTCTCATAAAAATCCGAAAATTTTTGATTTCGCTTCAATATACCCACCATTTTCCCTGAATCAGGATCAAGGAAGCGTTTTCACGCTTCGGGAATGCGCGCAATCGATTTTTCGCCTAGAAAAACCTAAGAATCAACGGTTTTCTCATAAAATCTGAAAAATGTTTGATTTTCGCTTCAATACACCCACCTTATTCCCTGAATCAGGGTCAAGGAAGCATCTTCACGTTTCGGGAATGCGCGCAATCGATTTTTCGCATGATTTACTAATATTTTTTTAGGTGGTGCAGTTTTTATTTACTTCTTCATTAACAAGTCAATAAGAACATCCTTTATTAGGTCTATTAAAAATCTTGCGCTTAAATCAAACATTAGTGGGACAACTTCCATTCAATGGGCATATAAAGTTAATACGAACACTTGATTAGAAAAAACAGAATCTAGTATTTTTAGACAATAAAAGGGGGAATTCATTGTATATTTGTTTTTTATTTATTTAAAATTCAATAAAACTTTAGGATATACAGCAAAAGTTCCAGGAAAAGTTCTGATACACTAATGTATTCACGACTTTTCTGCACTATTCGAATAATTTACATATTTTCCGAAATTTTTGTGTGCTTTCAACATTATTTTTTTCAATTTTCAACTTCTCAGCTATCATGAAGGGGCTGAGACCAGCAATTATTCGACTTTATGAGAAGAGCCATAATAATAGTGAAATCTCAAATTTCTTGGATTTCCCAAGGCTCATTATTCAAATAGCCATCAAATGCTATTAGGAAACAGGTTCTTATAAAAATCGCCCAGTTCTTGGTCAAACGTTTAAAAATCGTTCACTATCAAATAGATATCCTGATTTTGATTTTTTTTAAATTTTAGATAGATTCTATGTGGGGGCTACACTTCCTTGGATACGGGATACGAATTGGGTTCGGTCTTTTAGTTCCATATCTGAAGCAAGCCCGGGTGTTCGTGTTGCACCCGAGTAAAACAAGGCTGTAAACGAAAGGGGTAGAAAATGTCCCGCTGGGCATTTTCCATTCCACTAGATCTCCAAATTATCAAAATTAATCTTTATTCAATCTTAAGCAAAAAAAGAATACAATTGGTGTTAAAACCGTCTCCCCCCACCAGCTAAACGCTGAGTTTGTATATGCCTGATCTGGTCGCTGATTTTCATTGATTTTACAATTTACATATTTTACGTAAATTGCACAACACTAACATAAACGCATAAATCTTCAACTTTTCATTGCGGAACAAGTGGGTCAGAAATATTGACAGCAACAACAGGATTCTTGATTATCCGAAGAGCCCGGTATTGAAAAAGGAATGTTATCAACCTAAAATTTAACATTTAACAATAAAAATTTTAACCCTTACTCATCCAAACATCTCCAAATAACTTTCGAAGAATCAAAGTTGTATAGCATTCTTATTAACCTCGTTATAAAGCTACTCATACAATATTGTCCTCCACCAAAGCAAACATAGACGAAAGCGAAATAAGAAATGAGGAGTACAATGCATGTCGAGACGTTGGAAAAGTTCTAGAAAATGGGGCATTTTATTGGAGCAAAAATGAAGGACGGTTTTCGCTTAGTATTACAGAGTGGTGTACTATAAATTGGGTAGATTGTTGTCGACTGATTTTATAAATTTATTTCTAAGTACTCAATTAAAGTTCTTCAAAATACCGCAAATACTGTAAAATACGCCCCGGGGTGTTAATTTTTCAACCTCCCTAGAAGGGGGCGTTTATTCAACCCTTTCTCGCCCCTGATGTTTTTTCGAAAAAATTAATTTTTTAAAAATTTTGCATCCGCCTGAACCCACGAGCCTTTGCCCGTAGCTTGGCGACAAAAAATTTACGGATCGCCCGTAGCCCACGGTGAAATGAGTCTCGATCTCAAAACTTGGAGCATTTGTGTAAAGAAGCTATCATCTAAAATTACTTGAAATAAAAATAATCTTTCCAATGTTGCTCGTTGTTTTGTCCATTCTGAGTAGTTTTTCCTATGGTAATAGTAAAGTTTAACCGCAGTTGCAACATCGAATAAAATAGAAAGCACGATGTTTATATAATCAATGTATTCTCGAATGTATTTAACGATTATGGAAGATTTGTACAGGGCAAATTCGTTACTAATGCCGAAAAGGTAGCGTCCATAAACATAACGGATGTCTATATCTAAAAAGGGCACTTGGATTATTTTTACGAACAAGGGGCGCAGGTAACCAGTTTGAGTTCTGCAAAAAAGCCTTAAAATAACCCGTAAATTAATCTGATAAAAAATCCGTAAAATAATCAGGTAAAAAAGTCCTGTAAAATTTTTACTAAATAAATTTTTGTTACGTATCTTATTTCGTATCAGATTTATTTAGATGTCACATGTCCATGATATTAATTGAAAATGCAACTTAAATCTATTTTTGTATTTGAAATCATTTTTCGTAATGAAATTTTATTTAAAAAATCTCGATAAACCGACACCTCCTGGAAATTCAATAAACCGATCCCCCGGAGGGGTGTCGGTTTATCGAGCGTCGACTGTATGCTCAGGCACAGTATCTAGGCAATTTTTCCTTCAGGATAGTTTTTTATAGAGTTAAAATTACATACTTGGTATAAACAAAACCGGTATAAAACACACATGAACAATGATCGGAATAACTAGGCAACAAACAATAGCCTGTTTCGGCTTAAACTTTTCATTGTAAAAAAATGGAAAATACAAGGCTAAAAAGCGCTGAAACGACTTGAATGTTCCATAAAAAACACATGTTGACATGGTACACGCACTAAGATAATAGGTGATTCGATCAATGCGAATACCAAAAATGTTGAAAGGAGCATCCTTATCAGGACTAGAAGCAAGATATGGGTTGTTCATAAGGATGAATCTGAATGCGTTTTTGTTGAGAAAATTTATTTAAAAAATATACCGGATGTCATAAGCTAATTGAATTAGAACCATGTAGTTAAAAAGCATGACATCGCAGAATGCGATGGCTAGGCAAATGATTCCAAATTGTGTGAGGAGCTCTTTAGTTCTTGTGATGAGTAGAATAACAAGAGACGTTAAGATTATCCATGGAACGCCGCCCTAAAAACATCAGAATTTTAT
>JAQGBS010002667.1:0-12734 GCA_034698545.1 Acrobeloides obliquus | reverse complement strand
TGGCCAAATTTTTACCTTGGTCCCCCCTTATGTTTTTTTCGAAAATTTTTCAAAAATTTGGGCAAAAACATAAGGGGCGACCAAGGCAATTTTTTCGAGTTTTAGAAAAATTTCAAAAATCAATTTAATTTCATTTTTTTTATTCTGTCGGCGCTAAAATTTTTTGCTAAAAAACACTCATTTTTAAGCGTGAATTCTCAAAAATTTTTGATGAAAATTTTGTTTAAATCATTGTTTAAATTTATCAATTTTTAATAAAAACTTGATTTAAAACGAATGAAGATGATTACAATCAGTGGCGTAACTAGGAGGGGGGGGTTCCCCCATTCCTGGAAAACTTAAAATTTTTTCCTAATAGTTCCCCCTTATGTTTATCCCCAAATTTTTTTCAAAAATCATAATGGTCTCTTTCTCCATTATGATTTTTCACCAAAAATGACCAAAATTTCCTATTTTGTCATCAAAAAGATCCTAAAATTTTCATTTTTTTCTACAAAAATTTTCATTTTTTACAAAAAAATTTGTTTGCGGCGCTGGTTTATAATTTTTTTTGTTGAAAAATGGAAAAAAATTGGAGAATTTTGGTGAAAAATTTTATACATTGTGATTACGTAATCATTGACCTGACCCCCTCCCCCCCCCTCCTCTCCCCCCCGTAATCATTTGGCTACCCCCTTCCCCTTTAAATGATTACGTAATATCTGGATGGCCCCTAAACTCTGTTTTTTCGCACGGCTCTCGAAAGTGCGAACAAGTGGGAACACCCTCAAACACGCTATAAAATTGGCCAAAAACACATTTTAGGGGTTTTGCAGTCGAAAAATACGATTCCGAGTGATTTGATGCAAGCCGAGGTCAATGAAACCAAGATATAAAGGATCTTTCATATAAAACATATATAGGAAAGAAAAAACAATTTTAAAGCTTCAAAAATTCTAATTTCAACGTATATAGTGTATTTTCAAGCGGGAATGATTCCCGATGGAATTGTACGTTTTCGAAATTTATCTCAAGGTTCGCGACAACCAATGCTAACTGTCGTGGATCAACGCTAACTAAAATCTAACCAATGCTAACTGTCGTGGAAATTCACGACGATTAGCGTTGGTTATTGTTGCCTAATTTTCAATGAAGTTTAACAAATTTTATTCTTCTCGATCAATAATTTGTCTTAGTCTTTCCTACTAATTTTTTAAATAAACACGATTTTAGTGAAAATCAGGCAACAATAACCAGCGCTAACCGTCGTGGATGCGCTGCAGTTGTCGTAGATCTATGACAGTTAGCGTTGATTAACACGGACACTCCGTGCAGCGACAACCCATTTACATACTCAGCAAAAATTGTCTAATTTTCATAAAATTTTTGCATATCTCTTTTTCTTTTCTTTAAAAAAAAAATAGCTCCATTGTGTTCCCTGCATAAAAATGTACATGTGCAAACGTTAGCCAATCGGCCATGGATCAAACCCCAAAACTCCGAGATATGGTACTCATTTTGAAGCGCTTGGCGAGTTCAGTCGATTTGCATAATTTTTTAAACTTTAACCCTTGCCTGCATTTTAGTGCACCGTGTTGTCAGCATAACTAAAAGAACTAAACCGGCTTTTAGGGCAAACGGACTCATTTGACAATTATCAAGCGTGACACTTTCTTTTCAATTTTTTTATACACTTGTAAGTATGATTAGCACAATTTTTCCTTTCTCCGAATCTCGGAGATATACCAGTTTTTTTATTCTTTTATGATTATAAAAAAGGATAAATCTTTTTTCAGCAATAAAAAAACTTTTTTCAGCTATAAAATACATTTTTCGGCAATAAAATTACTTTTTTCGGCAACAATACTTTTTTCAGCAATAAAATATTTTTTTGGTAATAAAATACTTTTTTTGACAATGCATACTTTTTTCGGCAATAAGGGTGTGTTTTCTCGTCACGCTTTGTGAAAAAGTTTTTTTTATTGCTGAAAAAAGATTTATCCTATAAAAAATTGATTAACTAGTCTAACCAATCAATTTCCTTAATTAACAAACGATTTCAAAAATGGCATCCGGTTTAGCCTTTAAGAAAAAATTTTAAAAAAGTCAAAAAAAGATGTTACAATATTTCTTTTTAAAACTATCGATTTCGAAGAGCTTCTTCCTTTTTTCTAGCCTGCCGAGGCTAGAAAATCTCGAACCCCGAAAAAATATTTTTTTGGCTCTGAAGCTGGAGAGTAGGCATTACAGGCAAAAAATATTTTTCGGGGTTCGAGATTTGGCCCGGGACCAATTATAAAATAAAGCGATATATGTATTGATAATTTTTAGGGTCAACCTGAAGCTCTTATGGGAACAAAGTTTTTTTCTAGAGCCATTTCTTTGAATTTTTGATCCTTCGAGAGAACAGGACTTTTTACAGAAATTCTAATTTTTTGACAACTTTTTCCACAAAATGATCCATACACCTAATATAAAAGTAGTAGCCCACGTTACCAGCTTTTCAATGACACCGAGATCATCGAATTTGGTTTTACCCACCAAGAGATATGCCCTAAATATTAAAGTGTAAAAAACACCTATTATGACCATATAAGGCTCAACATTCAAGGGGGCCAAAATGGGCATTTTTTAAGTTTGCACGCCACTTCAAATACACCAATATGTTTATTTTGGTCCCAAATTTCATATTCCTTCATCAGTTTGCCTAGTACCGCGAGATCTCCAAAATATTCGAACTCTCGAGATATCGTCTCTTAAGCTTCGAATAGGGTTTTGAATTTTTTGATGCTCAAAATTTGTCTCGAAATGACCCTTAAAAACTTTTTTATTTGTTAATTTCAATAAATAAATTCAAATTGGAGCTCGCTCGAACAGTTTATCACTGGTACTAGGGACCTTCGAGTGTTCAAGAAAGCATCTCATTAAAAGTGTACGGAAACTTTAGGACCGCCCAATATAATGCATTTGTTCTGAAAAAGATTTAAAATAGCAATTGACTAGTTTTAAAAACAACAATAAATGTTCGAACCTTTAAAATTTTTATGTTATATATTCTTTGAAATAACACTAATCTCTCGTAGTGCATTTGATAAAACGAAGTCCACTGGAAATTTTCCATCAACCAAAACAAAGAGTTAATGCATTTTCTCTCATTTCTTTAGGGCGCAAAGATTTTATCTGTTTTATTTTTTGATTAAAATAAATCTACGTATCATATTTTCTATGGTGAGTTCCTTAATTTTTCAAAACATTTAAACAGATTTGAACAGAAGAACAAGCAGTGCCGTATCCAAGGGGGACATGTCCCCCCCCCCCTCCCGTAGGCTGAAATTTTTCTCTTTATCATAATGGTCCCCTCTTATGTTTTTTTCATACAATTTTGAAAAAACATTACTATGTCCCCCAAGGGGCGTAGCCAAAAATTTTTTAAGGGGGGTACCCAGCCTTTTTTCTAAAAAATTGCCCTAAAAAGGGAGGGGGGTACCAAGCTTTTTTTTCTAAAAAATCATAAGGGGGGACCCTTATGTTTTCTATTTTTATGTTTTTCGGCCCGTAAGGGGGGAAGGTACCGGTACCCCCCCCCCTCTGTAGTTACGCCACTGCCCCCCCCCCCCTCCCTCATCGAGAAATCCTGCGTACGGCACTGAGAACGAGTTTTAGGGCGTCCTCTAATTGCGTCTCGAAAATTTGGAAGCACTAATTCCGCACTAATAACAAGTTGGAAAGCACTAATTGCAATTAGTGCTTGTCTCAACGCTTTTTTAAATTGCAAATATCTTTTCAGGATAAACGAATTTTCGAATGTTGTCTTTTACATTTTTATGCATCTTGTTGTGGGCTATAAATTTGCTGAAGACCACAGTCGATAGATAATTCGTTGACCGATTTTTCCGACTAACCTTCCGAGATTAAAACCGTCTCGACGCCACCTATTTAATTAGTGCTTGTTTCTAAATCATCAAGACTAATTAGTAGAGGCCCTTCATTTTATGCAATTTCTTACATTACTTTTTTGGGTAAACATATAAAATTTCCATATAGTGTTATAAATTATACAGGGTGGGCCAAAAAAGTGGCTTTTTTAAAATTTTTTTAGGACCCGGAAATTTATTTTCTAGTAATGAGCCCTCTAGAGATAATTTTATATGAGAAATCGATTATACGCATTCCCGGAGAGTGAAAACCCTTCCTTAAACTGATTCAGGGAAAATTGGTTTTAAAGCGAAATCGATTATAAAAAAATGAAATTTGCCATTTTCTGTATCAGGGAATCGTTTTTATGCTTCGAAAACGTGTGTAATCGATTTCTCGCATAAAATACTCATGGAAGAATGATTTTCAAATAAAAAAATGTACAAAACAAAAATAACCATTTTCGTTTCAAAACCATTTTTTCCTGAATCAAGAAAATGTTTTCACGCTCCAGAAATGCTCGCAATCGAAAAAATTTTTGAAACTAACAAAATCTTAAAGTATATATGGCACTTATTGGAAAAAATAAAAGAATTTTGGCGCAAAAGTCTAACCTCTCCGAGATACAGGTTACTCAATTTTCGACCTTTTGCCAAAACTTACCCCTTTTTGTAATGCGCATAACTCAGCGAGGCTAAATCCAATTTTGATAATCTTGGGCTCGCTAGATTCCTTGAAACACGAGCTACAAATATTATCTAGACACATTTACTTCAAACCTTTAACAGAAGGACGGCTGACCGGATCGATCTTACGAATAAGCTGTCCTATGTGTAAATATTCCAAAAAGCAAAAAATAAAAAAAATTAAATTCTCCTACGAGAGTTTTTGGGCCTTTTCAACTATGAGACCTCTAGAGGAAAGTATAACGTTTTTGTAATTGCCATACCTCCAAGTCGGAATTGATTTGGGACCTCAGCGACCACTCATTGGATAGCTCTTAACCTCTGCTACAACTTTTACCTAGACACATATAGCAAGTTTTCGCTTCAATAAAAAGTTATACTCCAATTTTTGAGCATTCTTCGATTTTTCAACCGACTTTTTGGCAAAGATCAGCATTTTTGACCCTGTTGCGAGGGTTTTCGTCCAAAGTAGTTGCCACAAAATATGTAGCCCAGATTCCCAGGAAAATTTTGGTATATTGGGTTTGGTATGTTAGTACAGGAATTTTTTGAATTAAAGCTAATTTTCTCTTGAAAAATAGTGATTTTTCGTTACTTTTAGCATAACAAGATCCCAAAACCTATGTTAGCTTATTTCTTTTTGCCCAAAAATGAGTTGTTTCATCGTTTTGGACTATGGCCAACAATTTCTAATCATTTTAGACCAATTTTGAACAACTTTATTTTTAAGCATAAAAACGCTTTATTGACCCCGATTCAAGAAATAGGGTGGGTGTATTGAAGCGAAAATCAAACATTTTGGATTTTTATGGCAAAAATCGTCGACACTTAGGTTTTTCTTTCTCTAGGTGGGGAATTGATTGCACGCACTCTCGAACCATGAAAACGCTTTCTTGATCTTGATTCAGGGAATGGGTGAATGTAATGTAACAAAAATCAAACATTTTCGAATTTTTATGAGAACACCGTCGATTCTTAGGTTTTTCTAGGCGGGGAATCGATTGCGCGCACTCTCGAATCATGGAAACGCTTCCTTGACCATGTTTCAGGGATAATTACCACCTTCACCCCGCCCCCCTGAATACGGATTTTAGGTGGGGGGGGGGGGTAATTACCACCTTCACCCCGCCCCCTGGATACGGCCCTGTCACTCCATTTCCTGAATCAGGGTCACAGAAGAATTTTCAAGGTTCAGGAATGCGCGGAATCTATTTCTCGCATAAAATTACCCTTAGAAACGTTACAAAAATTTAAAAAAATTTTTTCGGAGATCCAGTTGCGATTGCTTGTATCCATTTAACGTCGTAATCGCGCCGCTGTGAAAAATAAAGTTGTTCAAAATTGGTCTAAAATGATTAGAAATTGTTGGCCATAGTCCAAAACGATGAAACAACTCATTTTTGGGCAAAAAGAAATAAGCTAACATAGGTTTTGGGATCTTGTTATGCTAAAAGTAACGAAAAATCACTATTTTTCAGTTAATGGGAGGGGGGGAGGGTCCGGTTTAAGGTCACTTCGTGAAAAGTGGGGGTTTTTTTAAATGATTCCTTAGGAGTAATTTTATGCGGAGAATCGATTGCGCACACTCCCGAACCTTGAAAACGCTTCCTTGACCTTGATTCAGGGGAGAAATCGGTGTGTATTGAAGCGAAAATCAAATATGTTCGAATTTTTATGAAAAATCGATTCTTAGGTTTTTCTATGCGGGAATTCGATTACGCGCATTTCCGAAGCGTGAAAACGCGTCCTTGCCCCTGATTCAGGGAAGGGGTCGGCGTTTTGAAGCGAAAACCAAACATTTGCAGATCAAACATGTAGCGATTTTTTGGTTTTTTTCCTGAATCAGGGCCAAGGAAGCATTTCCATGGCTTGGGAATGCGCGCAATCGATTCCCCGCCTAGAAAAACGTAAGAATCGACGGTTTTTTCATAAAAATCCGAAAATGTTAGATTTCGCTTTAATACATCGATTCCTTCCCTGAATCGGGGTCAAGAAGCGTTTTCAAGATTTGAGAGTATGCGCAATCGATTCTCCGCATAAAATTACCCCTAAGGGGTAATTTTTAAAAAAATTTTTTTTAGTTTTCTATTGGAAAATTTAAAAAAACCCCACTTTTCACGAAGTGATCTCAAACCGGACCCCCCTCTTTAAGAAAAATTGAAAATACTCAAAAAACCCCGTATTTGTTATAGGTCAAAATTCCAATGTTTTAGCCGTCGCACCCCACAAAAAATCGAGCGGGCGGAAATTTTTGGCCATATTTTTAGCTCTTGCCTGGGTCTATTCAAAATACTTTTTGTTTTTGGCCGGGTCGGATTTTCTAGGGTACTTTTCCCACTATGAACCTCTAAGGTGAAAAGTTGAAAATTTTTTAGATTAGCAAAATTTGCCATAATTTATATATATTCGGAAAATTCATGAAAAATGGAGCATTTTTTGTTTTTACAGTAAATTCTGAATCGTTATCGTTGTCGAGATAATTGCGTTTGAAGTTGGAAAAAAAATGTTCCATTTTTCATGAATTTTCCGAATATATCAAATTCACAGTATAAAACTTTATAATTTTTAATATAACACGCTTAAAAATAGTGATACACCGTTTATAGACCTTACAAAGGACCATATGTTGTACAAGGTCTATCTCCGGATGTACCGCAGATCTTGTCAGTTTACAAAGATATAGTATTTTTTCATCTATTTAGTTCAGTGTAATGGAGTCTTTACACTGAAAATGTTCATTGAGACCGACTACGATGACATCTTATCGGAATTTCGTCTTATACACTCAATTTACAAAGGTATAGTATTTTTTCATCTCTTTAGTTCAGTGTAACGGAGTCTTTACACTGAAAATGTTCATTGAGACCGACTACGATGACATCTTATCGGGATTTCGTCTTATACACACAGTCTACAAAGTCTTTCGCCGAGAAAGGGCCTAGTGTGCCATCTTATCGAGGGTCGACTGTTTTGAGTAAGGTTGTATAGGGTGTCCTAAATTTTTGTTGTATAAACTGGGGGACCAAGCGCTACGCGCCCAGAGGAGAGAGAAGATTTCTCCTTTTTATTTTTGTATAAATTAAAACTATTTTTTAATTTTTTTGTTCCGTCACAATCTTTTGAGCCCAGTTGGGGATCGAACCTGAGAGCAATTTTTAAGAGGCGAGCGTCTTTGCCACTCGGCCATGTGGGTCTCCAAGTAACTGTCATTAAAATTGTCCTATAGCACTTATGTTAAACACAAAAAGGAGCTAAAAAATTTTCCTTGAAGGGTAAGACCATGATCTTAGTGTCATTTTTCTCCTCTCACAAAGCCCTATCGATTGGTATATGCCGTGACAAAAATGGACTAAAAGTGACGGAGATCGCGAATACAGATAAACATAGCGCGTTTAATGTGTAAGAATATAGTCCATTTCCTTCTTTCCATAAAACGGACTTATATATTTTTGTAACTTTTTTAAATTAAAATATGTTCATCTCAATCTTGGTTGGTAAAAACGCATTTGAGATACAAAGAAATGCCGAAACAATTATAGGAAATAATGGTAGGCATAAAAAGTCATTTTCAGACTAAAATTCATTAAGATTTTCTAACATAAGGATGTTAAGTTATGAAATTGGTGTATTACAACGAAAACATGAAGACAATGTTAATTCGTCCCTGATTCAATAAAAGTTGTGTATTGAAGAAAATGTTTTATAAATTTTCGCTTTTCATTGACTTGTGAAAAATGACACAAATTTTTTGAATTTTTGCCGTCAATACACAACTTTTATGGAATTAGAGGCGAAATGTTTTCGTTGCAATACACAGATTTCGAAAAATAGCAAACTTCAAACTTATTTATCTCGAAAACTTTAACGAAGGCCGTAAGAACAAAAAATGCTACATTTTTATCAATTTTCATATAATATCAGTTTTTCATCGAGTTTTTACGAACGAGCTGTTCATTTAACGCATCCCCTCCGGGATGCTCATGTTTCTTTTTTTAACTGGCAATCATTTCTAAAGGCTGAACCGGATGCCATTTTGTAAACCGGTTAATCAAGGAAATCGTTTGGTTCGACTAGTTGATAAATTTTTTTATAATCATAAACGAATAAAAAACTGGTATATCTCCGAGATTCGGAGGTGGGAAAAATTGCGCTACAATCTAACTTACGAATGTATAATAAGGAAGCATCACGACTTGATAATCTTCCTTTGTCTCGCGAAAAATTTTTTGAAAAAGATTTCCTTTTGAAAAGATATCCCCCATAAAAGTGGTCTCGATCGTCTACACTCATCGTCCCTTATATAGCCCATTCCAACCTATAATCCGAGCGAATTTCTTAAAGTTCATTTCCGCCGCCAATGGTAAAAAAGTCCGGGCGATGGCCAAGTGGTCCAAGGCGCCGCCCGTCCTATCTATCAAGTTAAGCAACGTTGGGCCCGCAGGTTCGACCCCACTAGGGCAAAATTTTAATTTTCAAAAAAATTTCTTTATAAACATAGAAAAAATTTTTTTCTTAAAATTTTGTCCCTATCTGGGTAAAACCTTCAGGCCCAACTTTACTTAATTTGTCAGATCGGGCGGCGCCTTGGACTACTTGGCCATCACCCGAACTTTTTTCCCATTGACAGCGGAAACAGACTTTAAAAGTTAGTTAGGAGCGATCCCGTCAGATTTGGTAAGTTAAGCAAAGTTGGTCCGCCGGTTCGATCCCCAAGGGTGACTTTTGAAAGCTTAAAAAATTTTTATCGAACCCCCTAAATTCGATCTTATAGACTGTTTTCCTATTCTTATTTTTCTTGAAAAAAATATCAGGGTCAGGAAAGCGTTTACAGGGTTTGAAAATGTGCGCAATTGTTTCTCCGAATAAAATTACTCCTATAAGGATCATTTTTTAGAATAAATTTTCGGATCCCAAAAAGTGCACTTTTTACACCCCAGTATATTAAGGGTATCCAAGAGTCAATAGTATAAGAAATTGTCACCTCTCCCATGATAGGTGTTTGAAACGTCCATCCGTAGATTTCCATAGGCAGTCGTAGATTAAAAGTCGATTTAAAACAAGACTTTGTTTAAGTAACGATGGTTTATATATTTTCTGCTATATTTTGCTTTCTTCTTTGTTTCAATTGTTTTTCGACCGTATTATGTTGCATGGCAACTCCAAACAAAAGTGCCACTTCGGTAAGTTCGAAAAGTTAAGCTATTGAATGTCTTAATCCGTTTTTGCCGACAACCATAAATTTATTTGATACCTTTCAATGTCATTTTTTTCAGCGATTTTTGCTTGTTTGACCCTGATTCAGGAAAGGGTTCGGTGTATGGAAGCGAAAATCAAAAAATTTGGAGAATTGTATGAAAAAATAGTTGTTTCTGGGGTTTTTCTAGGCGGGGAATCGATTGCACAACTTTTCGATTCATGAAAACGCTTCCCAAACTCTGATTCAGGGAAGGAACGAGTGTATTGAAGCGAAAATCGAAAAAATCCGTCCAAGCTAGATGATCGAAAATGTCTTCTTCCTTGAATCAGGGTCAAGATAGCATTTTCAGGGTTCGAGAATACGTGGAATCAATTTCGCATAGAAAAATCCCAGGGATGATCTTTTCGATCAAGCAGCCCTCTTATACGATTTATCGGCAAGACGGGCTAATAAGCGTTGGAAACTTTTATCTCGTCGCAAAACGCAAAAAACTGAAAAGCCATGGCAAGGATCAAAATATAATAAAAACTTTGCCAAACGACTCAGCTCGACGAGAGCTTCAAAACGAGTACCATATCATGGGGATTTTCTCTATGGCCAAATGACTAAAATGACAGATTTGTATTTTAAAGGAACTGGTTCGAATCCCGGTTCGATTTAAAAGTTGTCCAATATCATGAAAAATTTTGCATATCTCTCATTTGGTCTCTTAAACACTTTGCAATCATTTTTTGGCCAGTAAATACTTTCTGGAGCTGTATAGTAAGGTGTGCTGTTTTAAAAGTTAAAATAACTATTAATATCTCCAGAAAGTATTTACTGAACAAAAAATAATTTCAAAGTGTTTTAGAGACCAGAATAGAAATATGTAAAAATTTTCATGAAATTGGACAACTTTTAAATCGAACCGGGATTCGAACAGCTCCTTTAAAGTGCAAATCTGTCACTTTAGCCACTCGGCCATGGAGAAAACCTCCAAACCCCCATGATATGAGCAACGGTCAGTTGGTGACATAAATCTATGTCCCCAACTGACAATGTTAGGTTGGTGACATTGTCAGTTGGTGACGTAAAATCTCTACCAGGGCTTAGGCCTAAGTTTAAGTCTAAGCTTAAGCCTAGACTTAAATCTTGGTAGAGATTTTATGTCATCAACTGACAATTTCTCATTGTCAGTTGGTGACAAAGATTTATGTCACCAACTGACAGAGATTTTATGTCACCAACTAACAATTACCCCATGATGTGGTACTCGTTTTAAAGCTTTCGGCGAGCTGAGTCTTTTGGCGAACTTTTTTTTGACCTTTGCCATGGCCCTTTTCGGTTTTTTGTCATTAGCTCGTTTATTAACCCATTTTGGACGACTGGGTCATATATGACCCACCACAAAGAAATCCCCACAACTTGATCAGGCTTAATCTAAGAGGGTTGAGCAATCGCTTTAAAAATTCCTGAGATCAAGCCGAACAAAGATGTAAAACATTGTTTTACATAAAAAACTTTCTAAGATAGTTAAAAATTCGAGTGAAACTTTGCAAATTGGAAAATTTTAGGGTAAAAATGGGCCTCGAACTAAAATAGCCTATATCTCCTTCTAGGTTAAGATTTTTGATGAAATAATGACATTTTTCATATAAATAGATCATAGCAAATCCAACTATATAATTTTTTTTAAATTTTGAAGAAATTTTTTTTTGGCCCAATAGGTCGAGGGTTCGATCCCCTGCTAGAGCTTAATTTTTTTGTCTTTGTTCAATTTTGCCAATTTTTTTTGCGAAACTTATTCTTGGCTATTCTAAGCATTTCTGTAAAAATTTTCAAAAAATACCGTCACGCCGAGTTGTCGGACAAAATGGGTTAAATTCATCCAAATATTTTATATCAGAAATCACAAATTCTGACCTTTCGTTCAAGAACTCTGAAATTTGGTTCAAAAATCATGACCTAGTGATCGAAAACTCAGACAAACTAAAAATGATGGAATCATTTGTTCAGAATTTCTCGTAAAAAATTCAGAATTGAATAAAAAATTTTTGTCTTAAAAATAAAGGCTTTTAACAGCTAGATCAGAACATTTAAACATTAGATCAAGACGTCCCGCCCATAATTTTTGACTCCTCAATATATTATTAGGTTACAACAGCTACAACTAAGGCAGGAGCTACAACTAAGGCAGGAGCTACAACTAAGGCAGGAGCTACAACTAAGGCAGGAGCAACCACTACGGCAGCGGCCACTACGGCAACAACGACAAAGGCTGGAGGTACATCTTGTAAACTTCTTTCATTATTTTTGATATAATATTTCCAGAATGCATCAGCACGGTCTATAGTGATTTGATGTAGAAATTCTTTCGTCCTTGAAAGGGGGGCGTCCTTTCTTTATTAGTTAGCTCCATTTTTTAACATTCCATTTCTTGTAAAAAAAATTAGAAAAAAGGTCATTTTTAATTGATAATTTTCTTTAACGGGAAAGACTTGTTCTCCTAGGCCAGGATCGTAGCCAGCCCGATTTTTGAAAAACCATATCCATTCTTCTTGAACACCACTTCTTTTAAGCGTGCTCTAACACAAACTGTGACAATGCGTGCAAAAACAGAGGATGTCAGACTGGGACTTGTAATAAATGCACAGCTGGTGCAATTACAGCTGATACTCCTTGTAATACTGCCTTTGCAGATGGAAGATGTACATGCGATTTTTGTACTACAAGTATGTATTAAATTGAGATTAAATGAGCAGGGCGGCCTACGTTTATAGGCGGAACTAAACGTTTCAAACATCGAAATGATGTTTATTCGAACCGCGCCATCATTTATAACCTTGTGCGGAGCCCGGCTTTCTGGCTCGCTTCGCTGGCCATTCGTCGACGTACATATCCAGTGTCGTAGTCGGGGGAGGGGGGGGGGGACAAGAAAGACATGGTCCCCATTATGTTTTCCTCAAAATTTTGGAAAA
>JAQGBS010002666.1:0-12736 GCA_034698545.1 Acrobeloides obliquus | reverse complement strand
CAAAAAAATTCAAAAAATTGAGAGGGTCACCTGTACCACATTTTTTGAGGTCATTTTTTAAAATATGGCGGTCTCTAATTTAAATAGACTTTTTTTTAAATTGTTAAATTTATTTTGTTTATAGGAACACATTACAGTAGAGAAACTTAATCGTGATGGCCAAAATTTTGAAATCTGAAGTTCTTGAAGCCAATAAATTGTACATATATTTTTTGTAAATTTTTAATTGGCACAATGCAATTATGTATCTCAAAAAATATCTTTTTGCTCAAATTTATACTTATTTTAAATAATGTAATAAATATCTGGAGTTTTTTATATTTTTTACCAAATAAAATAAAAATTTTCTTTTAGCATATTTTTAATTGATATAATGGTCTGACAAAGTGAAAAGAGAAAACATGAATCAGAAAATCAGGGTGTTCGTTTCAATAACCCAAAAGAATTTTCAAAATGGATAAATTTGGTATCATTTTATTCGTATCGGCGAGTTATAAAAAATGCCGTTTTTTTAATTTTTTATGAAATCCTAACACCGCCCTGGGGTCTTGTTAAAATGCAGAAAATTTTTTTTTTAATTTTCATATTTTGAACTGTTCCATGACCTTTTTTAAATAAACCTCAAAAATATTAAAATCCACTAATGCATGATTTCATGTTCGGTAGTTATGCATATTCCGCATCGTATCGATTATGTTATTGTCCGCCCAATCCTCAGTCATACGGCGACTTTGTTTGCGCTTGTCCTCTCGCTCTCTCAAAAATAAATCTTTCTTTGTGTGAATAAAATCTTTTCAAATTTTCTTCCTTTATAATATTTTAAAATTTTTATTTACTTCAATATGTCTGATGAAGAATATTATAATGAGGTAATTTTTTATACCAAATCAAAATATTTTTTTAGGAAGGAGATGAGAGTTTAGAAGATTATGAAGAACCAGGAAATATTGATGAAGAAGAAGACGCAAACCAAGAAGATCAAGATGAAGAAGAAGATGATGAACAGGATGAAGAAGAGGGTGAACAAGAAGTTGAACCAGAAGTGGAAGAGCAAGAAGCAGAAGTACACAATATTTGTCTAAATTTCATACAAATTTATACTATTTTAGAATGACCATCCAATAGGTTTACAACTAATCGATAACAGAGAAGACCAACAAAATTCTTCCAGTCAAATAAATTCAACTTCAATCTTAGGTGATATTGGAAGTGGAATGCTTGCGGCTGGAGCTGGTGCCTTCTCTAGCGGTAAAAGCAAATTTCTAGATTTTTTAAAATTTTAAGAGACAATATCTCGAAGACTCGAACCGATGGCGGGCGTATGAAAAAGTTTGTAAAATTTTTGAAACCATCTTTAGTGTAAAAAATTTTATGCTTATAGGGTACTTTTTAAGATTTTCGTGTTTGCAGAAAAATTGCATTTTCTCGGGTACACTGTTGTCCTTTGACCTAATTCCTTTTTTAAATGAAGAAAATCAAATTCTCTATGTTTAAAAAAAGAATTGGTCAACTACCCGAGAAAATGTACTTATGAAAATCTCAAAAAGTGCACTTTTTTCTGTGCCACCCTGTAAAAGTAGGGTCGAAAGACGGACTTCAAATTCATGCTCAGCGATCTCAAAAACGAGGGGGGGGGTATATGGTGGTTTCAAAAATTTATACAAACTTTTTCACTACGGTCACCCCCATATTGATTTGAAAAGTCGAGACAAAAAATTTTAGGCCAATCTCTAAACATCTCTTCTTTGATCGAAGGGGTTATGCAACCGGTTGTCGGGGATCTTATAAGTGAAGCTGCGCATAGCTTTTTTGGCATTGATCCATCTACTGGATTAATTATTGGAGCAATAGCGGGGAATTTGATATTTAACCTTGGTGGGAAAAATAATAGCCTCGGAAGTATTGGGAAAATTATATTGGATAATATTATTAGTGGAAAGTTTAAGAAAAAGGTAAGACGAGTTGGTAAGAGATCCCTGATAAAATGGTATGCCAGAAAAACTGGATTTTTGAACATCTGTGACCTATTTTTTCCAAATTTTTTAGTTTTTTATATTACCAAAATTGTAAGCTTTTTATAAGTTTACAGCAAAATAACCCTATATGGGAGTTTTCTTGGCTATAAATGCATTGCTGAACCTTGTAAACGCTACCCTGACGATTTTTATCGATTTATCTTCTTTTTTTAAAATGGCAAAAAATCGTCAGGGAAGCATTTTAAAAGTTTTGCAATGCATCAATCGATTTCTTTCATAGAAACCCTCATATAGGGCTATTTTGTTGAATTTGTTTTAATTTGAAAAGGTTTAAAAAAATCGCGCAAAATCCAGTTTTGTGCACACATCCAATAATTAACATAGAAATATTATAGGTTGACCCCTTTGTCCCTGGTGGAAGACGTCAATTAGGACCACCAATAAATTTTTATGCTGAAAGAGATCGTTGTTTAAGAGTAAATATGCAAAAAAATTTAAACTAGCCAATTTAAAATTTAGGAAAGATGTTTATTCGAAGACCCACAATTTCCAGCCGATGTTTCAAGCCTCTATTATAGCCGTTCACCAAAGAAAGAAATCAATTGGAAAAGACCAGGGGTAGTCAAATTTAAGACAACTTTATTTTAAACATCTTTAGGAAATCGTAAACGAACCACAGTTATTAGTCGAGGGACATAGTCGATTTGATGTTGTGCAAGGAGAATTAGGAGACTGCTGGTTTTTAGCCGCAATAGCTAATATTACCATGAGGGATGAACTGTTCTATCGTGTTGTGCTACCAGATCAAAGTTTTACCGAGAACTATGCAGGTAGATTTTGCAATACTTCTTTGAAACTGATGGAGTAGTATTACTTCAAGGTCGAAAATAGCGACCAGCCATTCAGTTACCAACATGGTGTAGTGGTGCGGTGACTGACAATGAGTTCAGCGTCACCGGCACTAGCAAGGTTCGGTTCCATCTTGCATCCAACGATTTTATATACTGGGGATCACAAAAGAAGCAATTTATAAAAAAATTTATTTAGGCATATTTCACTTCCAATTCTGGCAATATGGAAAATGGGTCGATGTTGTAATCGATGATCGTCTACCAACTCATAATGGCCAGCTAATTTATATGCATTCTCGTGAGCACAACGAATTTTGGAGTGCTCTTCTTGAAAAGGCATATGCAAAACTATATGGTTCGTATGAGGCTTTACAAGGTGGTCTGACATCCGAGGCATTAGAAGACATGACTGGCGGCTTAGCGGAGATAATGGAACTAAAGGAAGAGCAGCCAGAATTATTATTGCATACTATTATGAGAGGATTTGAAATGGGATCAATGTTTGGTTGTTCAATTGATGCAGATCCTGCTTCATATGAAGCAAAATTGTCAAATGGGCTAGTTCGAGTAAGGGAAAATTCAAGAGGCCCAGGGCCCTTGGGATTTGAACTCATAGGCACGGCACACTCGGTTCCTTAGGAGATCTAAGAGCTCTCTGGCTTAGACCTCCTCTCAATCTGGACCTAAGATTTCCAGGGTTCCTGAGATCGAAGGAGCTTTAGAGGCCTCTCAATCCCAGCTTCTAAAGCCCCTTCGACCTCAGGAACCCTGGAAATCTTAGGTCCAGCTCATCAGGCCTCTCTCTCTCAGGAATCCAAAGTCCAGACTACATGAGGGCATTCTTTGGAATGAGGCCTACAGCCAGTCGGGTCTTTACTGGCTAAATCCTTTATAATAATTTTATAAATAGATTTTCTAGGGCCATGCTTACAGCATAACTGGTATACGCATGGTTAACGGACGCAGAGGACAAACAACTTTACTACGCATACGTAACCCTTGGGGTGAACAAGAATGGAATGGCCCTTGGTCAGACGAGTCTCCAGAATGGCAATATGTTCCAGAAAACATTAAACGAGATATGGACGTTGTTGATGCTCAAGATGGCGAATTTTGGATGGCTTTTGATGATTTTTTGGCAAATTTCCAAGATATCGAGATTTGTCATCTAGGACCGGATGTAATGGAAGAAATTTTCCAAATGACTGAAGTTAGAGCACCACATAAACCATGGGATATGGTTGTTTTTGAAGGAGCATGGATAAAAGGTTCTACAGCAGGAGGATGTAGAAATTATCAAGGTATAATAAGTCATAAGTAAAAGTGAAGAAAGTCGACTATTGGCTCGAGCCAATCTTGTTTTGGCCCGGCCTAGATCCCAAAATCCGGGCTGGGCCTTGAAGCTTATCTGGTTTGGGCCGCATTAATTAAACCTTTTTTTTCATTAATTAAACCTTTAGAAACATTTCCCATGAATCCTCAATATCCGCTAAATTTAAAAGCAGATGGGACAAGTACGATGATCGTGGCTTTAATGCAAAAGTATAGAAGGGAATTAAGAGACGAAGGATTGGACAATCTTGCCATAGGGTTTACAATTTACCAACAAGTTTCAAGCAAGGTTGATTTTGAGAATGAAGAGCCTATTAATACTAAATCCAATTTTATTAACCTGAGAGAGGTTTCTATAGATTTTAAACAAATATAAATATTGATTTTTTAGGTCACTGGTAGGTTTGAGACAATTGCCGGTGAGTATATTATTCTTCCATCGACTTTTAAACCAAATGAAGAAGCAGAATTTATGTTACGAATATTTTCAAATGGCTCGATTTCTTCATAGTAATACTTCTTCTTATATAAAACGCGTAATGTCTGTGCGTGCGTGTGTTCGAACTAACTTTTGAAGGAACGATCCAAACTGCATTCACGATAAGCTATTGTGAATAGTGATAGAAATCCGGGTCAATATGAGTTCATGATTGAGTTAGGCATAATAGAAATTTTGCATTTTCATAAAAATTTTTATTGAAAAGCAACATTTCTATTATGTCTAACTCAATCATGAACTCATATTGACACGATTTCTATCACTAATTGTGAAGAAGACGAAATTCTAAGATAGGAATTCTCTTATTTTGGACGGCCAAAACATAAGGGATGGAGTATTTTGGGCCTTCGTAAAGTGAGGGGGAGAGTACGTGCCAAGGTACCCTCCCCTTTTTACAATAAGTTTTTAGCAACGAAACTAATATAAATCAACCATTTTCTCAACTTAATTTATCTAACAACGCTTTTTCAAATAACTCGATGACACCCCAATATTCCGGACCTCACTATGAACAACAACAACCATCAGCACCTTATCAACCTTATTATCAATCACAGCCTAATCCATTGGCAAATCCTTATCGTCCAAATACCAATGTGCCATACAATTATGGTTATGGCGGAAGCAACATTCAAAATATACCCAGACAGCCCTATTCAATACCACCGACCGGTTATAACCCAAATACTGCTTATGCCCAACAGCAAAATACGTATCGTCCTTATGTTCCAAATACTAGAACGAATAATTCGAATAATGTTTATGAAATGCCTTATGGGCAAAATTTTTATTCACCCAATAATTCTCAAGATTCTTTTTATGGTTGGAAACCGCCTTAAGCTGCCAAAAAATTTATGTAAAATATGATAACTTTTTACTGATTTGTATTTTCAAAAACATTTAATTGTTTAACAAATAAAATACGAATTAGTATCAGTTAATACAGAGAACAACAGTATAGTTTCTTATAGATCAATTTCATATACACATGTGATCCATCTTCCCACTGGTTGTGAGTTTGTATGAGTCAGCAACCCTAATAATTGCTCTAAACCAGGCCCGTAACAAGACTCTAATTGGTAGGGGGAGAGGGCGGGCACTAATGTGAAAACCCTAATTTTCTTTAAAAAGTTTTCAACATTTTTCATCAGAATTACATATTTTCATAATAAATTTCAGGTTTAGTGGAGGGGGGGGGGCGGGATTGCAACGAGCCGGCCTGGACAGGGCCCCGACCCATGGGGCGCGGTTTTTTACGGCCCTAAAAGATGGGATGGGATCGTGATTCTTACGGCCTGGGCCAGGCCGTACAAAATCGAGGTCTTGTCACACCACTGGGGGGAGGCAAGTGCTCCCGATTAGGCTTTTTAACTGATGTCCCGGGCTTCGGCCGGCCCGATTAATATTTTGTAATTTATCAGGTCTGAGCCGGGCCATTTTTTCTGGAGATGATCAAACAAATTTTTGAATATTTTTAAAAATTGATTTTTTTAATTTGTTAAAAATTGATAATTTAAAAAATTAAATCAGATAAATAGAGAAGTAATCGCGAGTGCAAACCCGATAAAATATCAAAACCGAAACTTTCTTTAACTTTATTTGTCTAAATATCACAATCATAAAAGCAATACAAAAACACAGTAAAAGTTTAACAACACATTTCAGAAAAAAAACATTTAAAGAAACGGTACAGGAGAAGCTCTTTAGAGAAAGAAGCTTCTCAAACCTTTAGCAAGACTGGAAAGAAGTAAATTAACGTGGCACAGTATGAAAAACCGAACGCAAGGAACTAATGGAACAACGGCCAGCAAAGAGCTTGCAACTGTTGCATCAAAAGGCCTTTCACAAAAACATTTTTTTGGCTAGTTTTTAGCTATGGTCATAAAGGTACAAAAAGATTCATTATATGGACAACTAAAATCGTCATTTTCTTTAAACGGGTCCATTTTTATCTCAAATTTAGTGAAGGACGTATATAGGATGGTCTAGATGTGAATGATATGAACTAATTTTTTGATGAATTCAGTCATGCAGATTAAAGCAAAGTTCAATATAAAAAAGACTACATCAAATCGTTATGGTTGATATAATTTCAGTTGTACAGAGTGGGCTTAAAGTTCCCGATCATAGGTTGGCAAGGTGGGAGGAGGGGGGAGGAGATCTCCAATGAGGTAGTCTCCACCAACTCATTAAATTCGGCTAAGATAACATTCAAAATGACTTTCTTTATCACCCAAACTCATGGTGTGTCGATTTTTCTCAAGCACTTAGAAGAAATGCTCTAGGAATTCGAAAAATTGAAGTCAACCAAAAATGGAAACCGCTAAAATAATTGTTCTATTTTAGCAGTTTCCATTTTATTGAATTCAATTTTTCGAATTCCTACGGCGTGTATAGTCTGTCGTACGACGCGTCGTACTGTAGCCGGAAGTTTATGCTTTGTAGTAAGGGTCGCCACAAGCTATCGCACTATCATAAGCAACGGCACAAGCTATCGTACGAAGTCATCGTACGAGTGTAAAATACACTCGTACGACGGACGAACTGGCCATAAGCTATCGTACGAATTTCTTGTACTGCGTCGTGCGATCGTACGACAGAGTGGTGATTTCGTCGTACTTTTACGTTAATTTTACAATCGTACAATGACTTCGTACGATAGCTTGTGGGGCCGTCGTACTTTCGTACGATAGCTTGTGCCTTGCTTTTGGCGATCCTAACAGTTGTTAAGGAGGCTCTAGAGAGAGAGCCGGGTCTTTGTGAGTTAGTCTTATATCATGTGTACCCAATAAATAGTTGCTATACTTACTTCCCTCCCACACTACACACAACACCTATAGCACCATATACAACTCCCTATTGAGTTACAGTACAACATATCGCTCGACAGACTATAAACGCCGTCATACGACACAAAAATGCACTATCGTACGACTCGTACGACAGAAATATAAATCTCGGAACGAATTAATGGGGGACTCTAATAATCGATATACAACCAGCTTTTGCTACACATGGCTTAGTTTTTGTAGCGTGCTTTCTCAAGAAATATTTTCGAATTTTCTTCAATTCTTCCATTAAAAGAATGTGATAGGCTTTTAAAATGAATAACATAAGACAAGAGTCAATTATGACACAAATTTCAAATAAAACTCTATGAAAATTTGATAAAATTTGATACAGATTTAATAAAAACATAGTATTGTTAAAGTAGAAGAGTAACATTTTTTGGCTGAATGAAGAAACTAAGAAAATTAAAATCATAAAAGCTTGGAAAGCACAAACTATAGCCGCTTTATGGAGGTCATACAAAGTTGTGGAACGAAACTTATTTTTTGGCAATAGCTTGGTCATTTTTCGAATTTTTATGAGGATCAAAACAGGGAAGGCTATATATAAAATCAAGAGTATACTAATTAAAATATATTCAACAACATGCTGGACTACAGTATGCTGGACAAATAAATATTTCAAGGTCAGCAATATGACAGCAATGGCTAGATCATAAAATAAAATTATGATCCAAATGTATTTCTTGATCGTAAATAAACGATAGTGACAGGTTTTGTAATATAGGAAAATAAAACGATTAGCTGAAAGTAGTAGCATTGAGTTGACAGAAAGGTTGCCGACAAAGGCACTAAAATAATGTAACCTGTATAGGTCGACATATGCTTGTGGTAACATGTTTATTATTTCCCCAATTAAAATAAAAGCAAGACTTAATATAGCAGTATGAAGAATAAACCATTTGTAGCACTCTTTGAGCTTTGTATTTAAGGAAATAAAAATAACTACAAGCAGCAATAAGCTAGAAGTCAGGGAGGTAAAATGGATAAAATAATTTCCAGCATCTGTCACAATGATGCAAAACGTTTGATTATTAGGACAACTGCGATCGATATTTACTTCAAATGGATCCATCTTTTACTTCAAATAGTAATGAAGGGCGTCTAGAAATGATGATTTAGATGTAGACTAAATGTGAATTGAGGAAATGCATGTTTATATATAATTTATTAGTGCATTCAACCAAAAGTTTTTAATCAAAAACAAGTTAAAACTTCAAGCCAAATTCTCATCAAATGTTTATGGTTGATCAAAATTCACTTTTAAATCTATTAAAAGTATAAGACTAAAGTATATCTTCATCTTATTATTCAGCGCATTCCATTAGATGTGCCATGGCATGTCATTTAGGAAATATTTTTTGCCTATGAAGCGTATAATTTCTTTATTAAACTATTCAAGTAAAAATGGTATCAAAAATCTCGATAGCGTTCTAAAACTTTCGTCAAAGATTTGTAGCAAACAATCTTAACGCTTGGCAAAACCTTTCATTCCTTCCGTGATCTTAGGTACGGATTAAGGCAGACTGACAAAGATTTGTAGCCAAAAAATAGGTACGGACTAAGATAGACTGGCAAAGTAGCCAAAAATTAGGTACGGATTAAGATAGACTGACAAAGATTTGTAGCCAACAATCTTAAAGCTTGGCAAAACACGTGGTTGATCAACATTGCATTCTTTCCGCGTCCTTAGGTACGAATTAAACAGTCTGGTAATTTGACAGACGGACGTCTAATCTATAAGGTAAATGCCAATAAAAAATATGAGGGTGTTCATTTAATATCTGTCGATTTGATTTTTCTTCAACAATGAAATTTTTTCATAAAAAGTGATGTTCTATATAGCCGTTTGCCTTGATCTCAAGACTACATAAAAACAAAAATTAGCGGATTTAAAAGGCCGAGATATGGCCTTAAAGGGGGGTCCGAAAGGCGCCCCCCTAACTGAGTCAATTCCAACTGAGTCAAATATAAACTGAGTCATTGGATAACTGAGTCATTGGACAACTGAGTCAATTATCAACTGAGTCAATTATTAACTGAGCCATTGGATAACTGAGTCATGAGACAACTGAGTCAATTATCAACTGAGTCAATTATTAACTGAGTCATTGGATAACTGAATCATGAGACAGCTGAATCAATTCCAATGATCGATCTGATGACTGGATCATTGGAATTTTCAATGATTCAATTAATATCCAATGACTCAGTTAATAATTGACTCAGTTGATAATTGACTCAGTTGTCTCATGACTCAGTTATCCAATGACTCAGTTAATAATTGACTCAGTTGATAATTGACTCAGTTGTCCAATGACTCAGTTATCCGATGACTCAGTTAATAATTGACTCAGTTGATAATTGACTCAGTTGTCCAATGACTCAGTTATCCAATGACTCAGTTAATAATTGACTCAGTTGATAATTGACTCAGATATCCAATGACTCGGTTGAAATTGACTCAGTTAGGGGGGCGCCGTCCGAAATAGGGTCGGGTAGAAAAATTTTTTGAATTTTTTTAACAAGTGACTCTTTAGGGTAATTTATGCGAGAAATCCATTCCGCGCATTCCCGAAGCATGAAAACGCTTCCTTGATCCTGATTCAGGGAATGGGATGGATGTATTGAAGCGAAAATCAAACATTTTCGGATTTTTATGAGAAAACCGTCGATTCTTATGTTTTTCTAGGCGGGGAATTGATATGCGCATCCCGAACCGTGAAAACGCTTCCTTGACTCAATTCAGGGAAAGGATACGTATTTACGTAAATAAATTGATTTTCGCTTCAATACACCCAACCCATTGAGCCATTTTAACACGTGGGAGTAGAAATGAGATCGAAAAAATTTTTTCTCGGTTCTTTTCGAAACCATGCTAGAAATGTTCTCCATATTGAAATACATTTGCCAGAAAGAAATTTTGGCGGAAAAAAAATTATCCTGGGTGTTTTAGAGAAGTTAGAAAATCCAAAAAATACAAGTAAATTGATGGTATTGAGCTTCAGACAAGGTTTTGAATTTTTTGGGGCACGAGTTTTGAATAAAATTGACTTTAAAAAACTTTCCATGCATTAATCTCACCTTATAAATTCAAATTGGAACGCGCTCGAACCGTTTAACACTATTCCCACCTAGATTCGAATTTTCGAGATATCGTTTCTTAAAACAAACGATTATCTTAAAAAGCAAGAAGACTTCGGCCAAAATTTACTAAAGCTTCACTGACTGAATCTGAATTGAGAATAAATAATTTTATAAGAATCTATAAAAAAAATTTAAAATAAAAACAAATATTCATAATATCAATAAAAGACTTCAAAGTTTTTAAAAGTGATTGCTAATTTTTGAACTTTATATTTTCACAATGCGTAAGAGTGCATATAATAGACTCCAACCAACTTCTTTGTAGCTGAAATTTCTTCGCGTTTAACAAAGTCGATGTAATTCGGATAGAGTGTTTCATCATCATCTTCAATTTCTTCTTTGAAACCATGCTCTGCAAACGCTTTTCGAATCTTTTGATAGTCGGATTCATACTAAAATGTCGTTTTTTTTATATGTTCACGATAAATTCGAAACGCGTTTTTCTAAACGAAAATGTAATCCTAGGGTCCATTCAGATATTACGTAATCAAAATTTTCGGTTTTTTGACCCCCACCCTCGTAATCAACCGTAATCATATGTCTACCTCCTCCCCCCTCCCCTACTTGATTACGTAATATCTGGATGACCCCTACTACATTAAAAGTGATTATCATGAACCATTTAATGTGTGTCTGTGATTACGATCTCGGGAACGAAACCCGGAGTACTATTGCAAAAGTTGTAGAGGACGGTGAGAGAAGACGATTGACACCAAAATCATCGAAATCAGAGAAGAATTTTTTTCAAAAAAAGATTAGCTATAGTAGGGATTATTTTAAAAAAGTATTAGTAATAACTAATACATTTTTAACGGAGAGCGTCACTCGAGAATCCCGTTTGGAGTCACAACTCCATGAGCACTCGGCTACCGATACTAGATTCGAAATATGCAAATTTCAAAATCTATCAAATTTTCGTTTCTAAAAGCGCTTGTCGAATTTATCATGAGCCATTTTTACGTATAGAATTTTAAATTTAGGAAAGTCCTGATCAAAGATATAAAGGAGTCAATATTTTGATCTCTTTCACATACTTGGAATACCAAAAAATGGACCCCATCAAACTCGTTATTTAAAAAAATTTTTAGATCATAATTAAAAAACGCTTACCAACTCATAACCATCAGTACGCGGGGTTCTGCCATAGATCTCGAATGAAACTGTCATCTCAGGCTTATTCTTTTCGACTTGCCGAAGGATCTCTTTAGCTTTTTTAGCGATTCCCATAACTTCATACATTAAAGTTACTTGGCCTTGTTCATCGTCATACTAAATTTTTAAGTTTTAAAGCTAATAAAAATTTTTTACCATTCTTGGCGTTTGATTAGCAATATGAATCTTTAAATTTGCCATTTTTGGAAAACGATCAAGAAAATCTTTTGCGATAAATTGAAAAGTGCCGGCTGGATCTTCTTCTGGCTGATAATCGTCGTCAAAGTCTTGATAGTTAACTTTTTGACATTGAACAACGAGTGATTTTAAATATGGATATCTAAATTTAATTTTTATATCGAATGTTATTTTTTTCATATTGATTCATACTTTTGTAAGGTATTGACCTGTGAACTTTTTTCATCTTCTTGATCAGATTCATCCGAGTTTTCCTCAGAACTGGAATTCGAACCTGAGCCAAAATACGAATCCAACGTGTTGACATTAAAATTGAATTCTTCTGCGCTTAGGTTCTTGCAGAAAATTTCTTGTGATAGTGGACAACTTACCACCTTTCTAGCATTTATTGTGACTTTCGAAAGAAACTAAAAACATAGCACTTTCGGCAACTGTGATCACTGGTGAATTAGACAGAAAAAAATACAATTAACTAATTTTTCAATCAAAGAATACAGGGTGATCCAGACGAATATATATGTTACGGGCGAATCTGAATATGCAGGCGAATCAGATTCGCCCACATATTCAGATTCGCTCTTAACAGATACAAAATTAAATTTAGATACCCATATTTAAAATCATTTGTAAGTCAAGTGACCGATTTTATCTTAAAGGGGGGGGGGTGCAGATAATAGGTCATTCTCGGTCGAAAAATTTTTTTTGCCAAAACAGCCTATATAGGCCTAAAAT